>VZUI01058289.1:0-39112 GCA_013401135.1 Cettia cetti
AATGCATGTTGAAAATACCTTCAGAACCAATCATACTTCGGTATACCTCAGTGTTGGTTTTTTTTTTTGTGTGTGTGTTTTTTTTTGTTTGTTTGGGTTTTTTTTTTTTTTTTTTTTTTTTTTTTTTTTTTTTTTTTTTTTTGTAGCTAGGGCACTGATCTCAAACTGTTGATAAAAATTCTAAGGCAGATTTTTCAAAAATATTATGCAAAATGAGAGTTCAATCCTCTCCCTGATCTGTCTAGACTTAAAATTGTGGCAACAGGCAACAAATTATTTCTGAAGTTTCCTTCCTACAGAGTTTTTGTGCAGATAAATCTATATCTAGATTTCAGAGTTGCAGTGAGACTGTGAATGGGTCTGCTGCATCTGCAATTCTCAAGATAAAGTCAGTACCATAATCAGAATACCATATTTATAAATGGCAGAGTCCCTAAAACACTATGAGATAGCTCACATGTAATCCAACAAAACACTTAAACTCCAAGTTATTAATTTTTATACATCAGACTAGCTTTTCTGCCATACAGCAAAGGAAAAAAAAGAATTATCCTAACTAAAATATCTCAAGATTGATGAATACAATGAAAAATTAGATGCTACTTTAATTATCTATTTTGCTTCCATAATGATGTTTTATTGCACTAATTCTCAGGTAAGGATGATCAAATACTCACCTCTACAGCTATGCTGATGTCATTTGCAAGTTTATTGGCTTCATTAAGGACATCATTCCCGTCCTGAAGGGTCTTTTCAACATCTTGTCTGCCATCTTCTACAGCTTGTTTCCTTTTCTATAGGATGAGTTCACACAAAGAAAAAGAGGAGTTGTTTACTAGAATTGTTCAAATGCCAGCATCTCTGTCTAAGACCTTTTTGTCACCATGCCACAATGACCCTTCTGCAACTCTCTGAGCTCTCAGAGCTGAAATAGTGACAACAATAAACATGTGAGACATCTTTCCTTTGTTCTCCTATCCCCAGCTGTGTATTGTCCTCACACGTGGCAGGGTTTCTGTTGCTTTCTGACAGAGGTAATTGGCTGAAGTACTGCTGCAAAATGAATCAGAAAGTTATAAATCCTAATCATTACCCCGATGTGTAAGTTCCTCATTTTGTAAGCCACCTCTGACTACAAAGGAAAAATTTACAAAAATATTCTGCTGCTTTCCTACCTCCATCCACTGGTACTTTATTAACTGCAGAATGCAAAATAAAAAGTTTGGAGTAACCTATGAATTCCTGTTTTTCCAACTAGTAAAACTACTGTATATTGCGTGGTAAGGATGGACTTCTGAATAAAGAATTGGCAATTTCCTGTGCAAGATCCATTGAGTATCCCAGATTAGTTTGATAGGAGGCCATGGCAGCCATGGGGGTAGGACTGCTGGAAAGGCACTCTGCTACAGTGATGAAGAGAATATTTTAAAAACTGAAATAGCAGGTCATTTCTCCAACCTTTATCCATCCACTTTTGGGAAGAAAATGTACAGAACGGAGATCACCTAAATTCATCAGATCACTGCTTTTCCTTAATTCAATTAAGTGCAGAAATCTCTGCTGAGAACTGAGGTCTCAGAACTGTAACCTCACATTGTACTTGAGGTGAAAGCTCACTGAGATACAGAGTTGAAACATTTATCTTCATTAAATTGACTCTGCTCTTTATGTCTTGGTTAAATACTTGTTAATGTACAGTATAATATGCTCTTTAAGTCTCTGCAATTTAAATTAAATCACAAGCAGACCTGTCTTCTATGAGTGAGATCATTTATAACAGCTACTAACTACTGAGGCTAGAGTTTGATTTATTACTCTCTAATATCCACATACCCCCTTCAGTCTTCTTCCCAGGGGCTGGAGAGGGAGATGAAAGTCTAAGTTTTCTAGAAGCAAATATATGACAGCAGAGATTTTAACGGAACTCCTATTTAAATATTGAGCACATGATTTGAATTTTACATGACTATTTATACTGGAACGAATTTAATTTCCCACAGAATAATAAATCCAGTGTACCTTCCCAAAACAGATGGTATTATTTCAATAAAGCAGGGAAGTAATTCTACTTTTAAAAGCCAGTGCACTACCCCATTCTGAGGAACGTTCCCTTGAAATTACATTTAAATAAAAAATATATAGTTATATTTTAATCATACTTTTGTTTTGCTTATATTTTTGTTTCAATATTTAATAATGCAAAATTTCAGTCTTTAATCAGAATCCAGGTAATCGAGGATAAAACTTGTCAGCACTCACCTCCAGCATGGTCATATTTTTTTGGTTGACTGCAGATAAACCATTGGCCTCCCAAATTTTACTTGCAGCTTCTCTTAGTAGATCTCGAGCATCATCCACTTTGCTCTGGTAGTTTGCTAGCTTGTCCTGGACCTCATTTTTGAGATGCTCATTTTTCTCACTGGGGTCACCAAATAATTTCTTCACCTTGTCCAAAAGATCTTCTGCATTCCTGAAATATATTGCCACCCATGAAGACACCGAGTTCCTATTCCCTACACAAAATAATCTAAATAGTCTCAATAATAGGCAAATGAAATAGAAAAACTACGTCTCAAAGAAAATTAAATTAAGTCTCAAAGTACTTTTCAAGATGGCACATGTGAAAGTGAAAGGACAGCTGTTTTTAAGCCCTTTCTTAAAAGAGGTTTTTAAGTTCCACTAAGGTCCTACTTATGAAGCAGAATATATTCAAATATTCTCCATTGAAGATGATTTTTTTTTTACTTTTTTTTTTATTGATTTCCATTCTTGAGATCTGACTAGCAAAGTGAGGTATTCTGAAACATTTCAACTTGTCTAAAGGATTTCCTTCACTCACACATATGTGACATGTGACACAAACTAGTTTCCTAGCTTGAATTGAGGAAGATTTGTAGATATGCCCACTTTCAAGCTGTTTTGAAACAGACAACACCTTTAGACTAGAGAGTCAAAAATCATAAATGCCTTCTGGTGAAATTAAAAAAAACCCCAAACCCTGATCCTTGGATTTATGACTTCCAGTAGTCAAAAAATTTTGCTTATCTAAAATAAATTCTGGAATATTTTAAATGGATTTTTCTGACCCCGGTCTTAAGGGACTGGAACACTGTCATCTGCCTGCCTCAAATCAGTTTCACACGAGGCAACACCACTGTGTTAATCCAATGATATGTCAAGGGCAGAAAAAAAAAAAGAGGCACTTCAGGCCCTTCCAAAACAATGCTTTAGAGATAAGAAAAATCCTAAGTAAACAGGAATATGTAGGATAGAGAATAACTATGGAAAAAATTTATCACACTTCCACCTAGGACAGATTAAGTTTTTCTTCCTGTTTCATTATGCCAAATTGTGAAAAACAAGAACTGTATTTTCTGAAAAAACACTGCAATTTGGCCTGCAATAAACATGTAAATAAATGCACACCAAAAAGACATAGGAAAGGAGGAAAAGATATGCTGACATTGGACATAATTTAGATGACGAGTCTGAAGTGGAGCCAAGGGAAGTCAAATTGTTATCTTAGCTTTGGGACTTTCTGAGATGGATCGGAGGTTTTTTTCCCCATCAATTCTGCCTCTGTTTTTTATGCAAAAAATTATTCACATTTTGAATTCACAACTTCTGAGGACAAAATATTTAATCAAAAACTAAATCCCAATATTGACACTCTTTCACAGACGTGTAGAAAGGAATTCAGGATTTCTCTCACGCCTCCTCCATTATTCTTCTATAAGAAGCTCCTGTCTTACACTTCTGGCAATTTTTGACACCCTTATGACTCTGCAATACTGGAGGAACAGTAAAAAACAGATGGATTTCCCTTTTATTCCCTTGCCTTATAGCACAGTTCAAACTACTTATCCATCCAGTAGTCTACCTCAAAACTCTTCCTTGGAGCTCTAAAGATAGCACTTTCCTATTGATGTGCTGTGCATTTTCCCTCTGCTCTTTCTAATGAAGTATGAGGCAATCTGTTCCATGTAATCTCTTGCTTTAGAATTTCTGTGTGACTGGACTGCATCACATTTCTTGAAACACACTCTCGTACACTTAAGCTGTGCTACTTTCACTGGATACCACCCTAGAAAAAGAATAAAACTATACAAAATGCTTGCAGTTTTAGAAAAAACAATCACAGATCTGGCCTGACACATGGAATGCTGGATGGTCTGGATGCTCAAAATGAGTGCAAGAGAAAAAACAAGATTAGAAACTGATGACAAAATGATTAAAACCCATCAATAGGAGACTCTAAATATGAATATGCATATGAGAGTCTAAATATGTTAGAATTGCCCTATCAGGAGAAGAAATGAAGATTTTAACATCATGAATAGCAAGGATAGGTGATTAACTGTCCAACATCTCTCAAGAAACTAAAATGGAAATATCAGGAAGCAATGTCAAAACATAGGAGGCATATCTTCCAACACTGTATGGCTGAATTATGCAATTAATTCTCCCAGAAAAGTGGATGATAGAAATCCATAGAGGTTCAGAAGCCCTAAGACAAATTAATGGAAGAATAAGTCACACAAAAGTAAAGCTAGTCAGCATACTAAGCAGAAAGAAAGAATTCTAGCTCAGAGCATCCCTTGATAGCAACTCAGTGGCATCTGAGAAAACATGAAGGAATGTTATAAAATAGTGAAAGATTTACTTCATAAATATGAAAATCATGGCAGTTCAGAACAGCAACTGGTATATTTCTCTATATGCTCTTTTCAGAGAGAAATTATTGACTAATATGCCATTTCAGTACATTAAGGCAGTGAGAGCTTGGATTTGAAAAATGTGAAGGAAAATAAGGGAAGAAACTATATGTAAGAGAAGCTTTGCCATCTATGAAAGCAAGAAGACTTTACTTAATTTGTCTTCCTCATTTGAATTTTCAGAATTCACTGAAAACATAGGAGAGAATCCACTGAATCTTGTCATTCTGTTCTTGGACAAAATTCTGAAAATAGAATACAATCACTGACAAAAGACATCTCACCAAAAAATAAGCGTGATTGAAGACTTCAAAGTTATCATGAGGCTTGCAAGAGCCTAACTTTATTCAAAAGTAAGTATTTCAAATGGGTCTGTAGAGAATACATACACGTGTGGAGCACAGCAATCCACACACATGCACATGTACCTCCTGAGTTCTAAGAATGATTAATTTTTCTTCATTCTTCTTCCTTGCAGAGTGTATTCTATCCACTATCTTACTACATTATTTAAACAGTTTCAAACCATTTTTCTTCAAGAGACAGCTTCAGAAAACAACATCTCTAGGGTCCTTTTCTCCCCAGCCTGTAATGCAGAGTGACTAATTTTCCTTCTGTTGAGTTGACTGCCAAAAATTCTTGGATCTCAATGACTGCCTATAAGGAGGTAACCCTATCCTTAAGATAAACCAAAAACTTTAATTGAAATCAATGAATATATTAATGTATCTCTTTGTAAAAAAGAGAAATTTAAACACTCTCTTTGTACATTTCAGGAGGAGTGGAAGAAGGAGAGAAGTTCTTTCCCTCAAAAAAACCTTACTGCATTTTCTACTCTAGCTGTTGGGCTAGAATAGGAAATTATTTCATTGTAGTCTGACAGTTTCATATTGGCTGCAGAATTTCAGGACTAATAACACCTTGTTTGAAAGGCCAGTCCTAAACTTGTAGGCAGCACTTTCAAAGGTTTGGCTAAATTTTTCTCGTACCTACTTTTTTCTGGTTTATTTCTGTGTGTGAGTAGAGAAGGCATAGAAGAGGCTCAGTGGAATCAGATGAAAAAGCAATAAAACATTGCTCACAAATAAGTTTGCAATACATTCTTTCTCAAGAGAACAGAAAGCAAAGCTATCAGAGGTATGGGAAGAGCTATTGCACTAGCAGAATTTCCAGAAAATGATCTGGTTTATAAAGTCTAGGATAGGCAGTGCAAATCTGATTCTAAACTGCTTGCAATTCTCAGCTAATTTTGTATTCCATTTACATCTCCTTACAGTCACTATGCACGTGCCTGATAATTGACATTTTCAGGCCTACATAATTCTATCCCAGACAGTTTTCTGATCCATCACAACTTCAATGGACCATGTCGCTGCACAGCTGGATTCTCTACTAGTTGTTAGCACTGGTGAAGAGCTAAGAAAAGTCTAGCTCTAGAAATATGCATGATCTTACTCACACAGATGTAACAAACTAACAGAACTTTAACCTCAAGCCAAGTATTTTTCTAAATCAGGGTAAGTTTTCAGCATTTGGCATAATGCTTTATAAACAGCTGCCGATATAATTATATATATATATATACACATTTATTTACAGATAATTCAATAACCAAACATTGGGCTTCTGAACTATGCCACAGAGATGGTTTATTCTGACATACACTATTCTAAACATGGCAAAATACATTTTAATGTCTACACTATTGAACAAACTTTTTGGATGATTATTATTTTTATTAGACCAGCTAGTTTTGCAGGAAGAAACCCCAAGCTTCCAGATGAAATTTTTAGTACAAAAGCCATTCATCAGGTCTGAAGCAGAAGCTGAAAACAAACTGAGAAAAAGCAGAATTCAATTAGAAATGTTGCTGGTACCTGTGGAGCAGGGAAGTGATTTCCTAGGGAGTGCTTTCCACATATGTAAGCATTTCCAAAAATGCAAATGCGATATCAACAGATATTAACTATTAGACTTTGCTTTCTTTCACATTTCTGTAAGCCTCACATAGAAAACTTGATTGGAAAACCTGACAATCACATTTACTAGAGTCAGACATTGTCACTAGGAAGATGAAGATGGGGGTCTCTCTACTCACTTTAACTCATCTTGAGCTATTTTTTCTTGCATACTGAGCTCTCTATTTCTCATCTCTATGACCATTCCTTCAGCCTCCCTCTGCAGTTCTGGAAGACTCTTCTCCAAAGTTTTGTCTTGAGTTCTGAGTGTCTCATTCAGTTTTATAGCATCTTCATTTGCAGCTGCAGGAGACCAAAATACATTTATGTAAGCAGCTAGTAATTAAAAACTACAGCGAAGCTGTCTATCAGCAACTGGAACACAACTTGCACTGGTTATTTCTGCTGTGAAATATAAAGGATGGTTAATCCAATGATCACTAACAAATAAGAAAGTAATATATGTTTCATCACCTTTTATTATAGTTCACTTTTCAACACAATAATTAAAGAATTCTTTATATCCAGTATAAGAAATTCATTACTCCCCTCCTCCTCACCCTGAAAGCAAGAATTTGCACTGAACCTTCAAAACAAGCAGAAGATAGTTTGCTATATTGCTTGTAGAATTAAGGAGCAGGGATTACAAGCAATGAAAATTACGCTTAAATTAATTTTGGAGAACCTCATTTTTAGCATTCAGAATTAACAGTGCTGGGAAGAATAAACAATTGTGAAATTTTAGAAAATGAAGCAGAAGAGCAGTGAAAGACACCCACAGATGTCTAAACCCACTTGTAAACACGAGAAGAAAATACTCAGAAATGGAAAAGATAAATAATAAAGCCTGGAATAAATGAAGGTACACTGTAAATATGTTTGGAATAGCTGAATTATTCTGAACAGATAAAGCTGCACACATGATATCATATTAAAGGATGGACTAAAATCTTTCTGCCATAGCACACAACATATTAGAATACCCACTTTCGGAAGCAACTAGGTCATTTATGGCAATCTTCAATTTTAAAAAGTACTGCTGCCCTTCCATAGGTACAGAGATCCCAAGCAATTGATTTCTCTGAAATGGCACCACCGTTCCTGGTCACAGGGGAACTTACGAGCATTTAAAATTAAATCTTTAATTAAAGAAATTAAAATCAGTCTTTCAAACCTCAATAAATTACTATTTCATCTATACACATCACATAGGTTTAGAGCAAATTATGAAGAAAATTCTAATCTAATGATGTCTTTGATTAGCTGGTGAGAAGTGAGATTTGTATCTTTAATAATGAGTGGTTTTGTGTGGGGTAGTGAGATCTGGAATAAAACTACACTTTGCTCAAATGGATCATGGATGATTTCTACATGTACTATATTATGTATGTATCATTACTAAGGTACCTCAGGCCAGGAATAGGTCTATCTTAATTTTTAAAAAAATCTATTAAAAATAGTGAGTAACCTCCCTGAATATTTACCTTTAAAGAGAAAATAAGTATGTCAGCCTAGCTTTTCTTAGGTTCAGAAAAATTTATACCCAGTTTTATCCTTCTCTTCTCCTAACCATGCTTTGTTTTGTGTCTCGGTAGAATGCAAATATCAGAGCCCAGTGGTGGTAAAAGATTTGGGTGCACTGACATAGACAAAGGCTAGGAACTGCAAAGCAGGGAAATTCCATGGCTAAGAAGGAAAATTAGTTACAGCTACTCAGAAGATCAGAACATCAACAATCAGCTCAGTAGAGTTGGATAAGTCAGAGTAGGGTCATTAGAACCAATCACTACAAACTTCTCACTTTTAATGAGGAGTTTTGTCAGTTAGATAAAAGGCATGGATGAGAAGAACCTAGCTGTGTTATGAATCACCAGTGGCACCCAGCTGTAAAACAAAGCTATTGGTACATTATTAGGAGTGCTGACATAGGCAAGTTTTACTCTCCTGAAGATTAGGACACTGAAGAAACTTCATTTCATGCTTTTTACCTGTGGTTCGGAAACACGGATATAATTTTCAGCAGAGGAAGGGAAATTACATGAAGTAGTAGGCGATTTGGGAGAACACTCTTTCATGTGATTTAATCTAGAAAAAAGGGACCAAAGTGGAATATGATTCCTCTCTGCAAATATAGCTGGTTGTGGGGGAAGGAGGAGAAATATTAGGGAGAGGAAAACACATCTCTTTGAACTATTAAAAAAACAGGTTTTTAAGGGAACATGATGATAAACTAAATATGAATATTTTTTGCTAGAAATATGAACTATTGTAATTATGAAGAATACTGATACTTCCTCCCCTCCAGATTGTGTGCATTTGTAGAAATTACTTTAAAGAGGAGCTTTAGAAAGTTTTTGATAGTAGGGAGTGGATGCCTTAACCCACAAGGTATCTCTCAATCCTGTGCTCTTGTATTTCATGTATTCTTAAAATGTTGGCCACTAGGCAAACACATTGATTTTACAGTTTTTGTCTACTTCTAAGATACAGCATAAATTTATTTCACCCCCTCAATGTTTTCTAACTGTATTTCCGACTGCTAAACCTGCTTGAGGAAAATTTTTATTTGGGTTACAAACACTGGGCATAAACTTTGTAGAATCAAAGACTTTGTTTTGCTCATCATCCCCAATTCATCCTGAAATATGAGGAACATGGTCTTTTGTTTAAAAAAATTCTCAAAAAATTGCTCACATTTTCTTGTTGCTTTTGCCACAATTTTTTCTTGACGAAGTTAGAAGTCCTAAGGATATCCTAAATTGCTGTTCAGTTCACTTCCAAAGCACATACAGGGATGTTACACAAAAGGCAATATAAAATGTATTTTATAGCACTTAGGCAAAAGTGGAAACTTTCCCTTTCAATGACATAGGCTTTCAGAAGCACAGCTACTAAAACCAATACTGCAGCGAACATTTGGATGAGGAAAGAGCTGAAAAGTCCTTTTCAAGTAAATAACCTGTCTGTATTTGCCAATTTTTTTAATATTTTTCAGCTTTTTTCTTATTTAATAGCTTTATGAAATATATAGGTCTTGCTTATTAAGGCTGTCTAGAATCTACTTTTCTCATAAGTATTCACTGCAGTGTAAGTGCAGTGAGTCAGTCTGTGGAAGACAGAGCATTGGCTTTGGCTCCATGCTCAGGTAGGGTTAGGAGTCACTTGCAAATTCCAAGCAGCAGATGTTCATTAACAGCAAGAAGAAAATGCATTTTTGAAGTAAAGTTGGTGAATTAAGATGAAATGTTAATGTACCAAGTGCTAAAATTACATCAAACTTTTTTACCAATAGATATTTTTTAACTGATTTGAAAACAAACAAAAGCTAAGCCCTGATTGTTTACTTTATCATAATGGCTCTTCAGGTAACTGCAAAAATCCTGAAGGAACATGCTCAGTTTTCTTCTAGTCTTTGTTTATAATTACCCATACACTGTTTATATCAACTGTATACACAGATTTGAAGAAACATTTGAAGACAGTTTACTGCCTTTTGTTCACTCAACATTTTAAGCACATAACATTTCTCAGCAAGTAAAATTTTCCTCATTGTCTCTCAGACCCTCTTCCCCTACCATCCTCCAGTTTTCTTGAGAAACAACTCAAGTATTTTAATTTCTTCCAATACCTTCAGCAGCTTGGAGAATGCCTTTGACAAACTGTCCAAGAGATTTTGCTCTGTCGTTAGTCCTCTCGGCATCCTGCCTGGTCTGCTCACCATCTGCTGTCACCTTGGTAGCCTGGTGATACAAATTCAGGCAAAATATAATTAATGAACAGGATAAGGCTGCACTATGCTATATTCATTCCTACTGGCTGAATCCATGTACAAAACTTCCCCCAGGCCAGAGGCAATCAATGAATTATTGATCAGATGCATGGGAAATGAAATGCTCTGTTCAAGTACACAATTAAATTTTATTACCTTTTCCTTTAAATGGAAATTGGAAGGCTTTATTTTAGGTTCTTAGAATCCTTACATGTGTGCAGCAGCACATCAATGGAGACAGGATGAAATTATCCACTGAATAATAATATCTTTGCTTAAAGAAATGCTGTTTGAAACCTTTTAATAGATTCCATAGTTTCACAATTGTGTACTTTTCGATTGACAAAGTGCAGCAAGGTATCATGACCTCTTTGCTTCCTCCCTGGAGGTGTTCTCAAAGAGACAGTTCATCCCAACAAGCAAGAAGAACTTTAAATCAATACATTAATTTGATCAAGAAAAGAGAGAAAAAAATAGAGTAGCTTTATTAAGCTCTCGTGCTTGAAGCTTTTAGTTTATAACATATTGGGGTGCTCAGTAAAACTTGAGTTTTCTGTTACTTAATGCTTTATAATTGTACTGAATCACAGCAATAGCAAAGAGACATCTGCTGCAGACCTGAATAACATGCTGAGGAAAGGAACCATCTTAGGACATTCTACTTAGCTCTTGAGGTCCCTATTTACAAAATACATCCTTTTTTATTAAAAAGAAGCTACGCATTTCAAGACACAAAGCTTGTTGAGCAGTACTGCAAAGCAAAAAAAAACCAAAAAAACCCCAAACCCCCCCCAAAAAACCCCAAAGAACAAGAAAGCAAAACCCAAAAAAACCCCCAACAAATAAAACCAATAAAACCATAGCTTTTTTCTTTAGGGATTACATTGCAAAAAATATCTTGAAATAGGGCATTATGAATTTCTCAGTCTCTGTGAAATGGCTACAAGGTCAGTAATTCAAAATGAGCTTAGGTTTTCCCTGACTTGAACTGCACAAATTGTTTCTCCCTTACAAAAAACCCCACACTTTTCAGTAATAGTCAGAGAAATAGTAGCACTTAAACACATTTATTTTTGCCTGATTAGCTTCTAGATGGAAGCCCTCAAGGTAGTTTACATCTAGGTTTCTGAAATGAAATCCCTGGCATTATCACTCCACTTACAATTTTGGGCTACTTCAGAGTAGTTACATTGAAAGTAATTTACACTGAAAGTAATTTATATGAAAATGGTTCAGGTAAACAGAAATATAAAGGAAGAATTAAGAACCCATACAGACTGAGGGGAGTTTGTTCTATTCCATCCCTCTATCAGTAGAAGAACATGTCTTTTCACACTTACACAGCTTTAATCATACTATTGGTTATTTCCTCTGAGATCTACAAACCCTTTTTTCCTGCCTGGATACAGAACTAAAATATTGTTATAGTGAGCTGTAAGAGGCAATTGAGATAGAAAAAAGGCAAAAATTCCAAATGGTCTTGATGGACCGCTGCTCTAGCCATGCTTGGCACTTCTGATGTCATTTAATTTTTCATGTAATTGAGAATAACTTATTATTTATTGTCAAACCCTCCACAAGCAACCTTTTATTCTTTGAGTTTTATTTGTTTGGAATATTCACATTCAGTTTTATTATACTTTATAATATTTCTAGTCTTTTGCTACAAATGGTGTTTATAACTTACATATTCCTTTCTTAGTTTTGATTACTTTTTTCACATTCATGCTAATTCAAGCTGGCCACTTTAACCTCTCTATTCATGACCGAATAGCACTACCACATTTTTGTGAAAATTAATCTGTCATTGAACAATTTTCATTTCCTTTCAGTGACAGCTCTCTTTAGTACTTATATCCCATTCAGGTCCACTGAAGGCCTTCTGTATTTTTACAGAATTTCCTTTGCTGAAAAAAAGGAAATAGCTGGTCTAGCTTTAATTCTGTAAAACATATTAAATGGCAAACATCCTGCATACTGTAGCTGGCCATTTCATGGCTAATTAAATGTTTCCATTTGTTAATAAGGTCCTAGTAATTTTCTACATATCCAATTTACTAAAGTTCACTATTTCTACAAGGTCAGTTTTCAGCGTCTTCTTAGAGTTTAAATAGGCCCAAAAACTCTTGCCATGGGAGCAATTACAGTCAGGCAGACTGGACCCAGAGTAAGGGTTTGGAATGAGTCTTCAAGAAGTTATTTGGACACAAATAAAACTTTTTGGCATAAAAGAGATCCCTAACACAGAAGTCAGTAAAGAAAGTATTTGAGATCAATGAATGTCCTTTGGTGATGCCCACAGCTTATGGTGGAGCTTAGTGATGGAGGTTCCATGAAAGGCTTTGTTCCAGTCTGGAGCAGCCACTTAGCAATTTAAACTTTAAGCAAGTATTAGCAACTATGCACACTTTTTTGTTTTGGTCTTGCTTCTATGTTTATTTAGTGTGAGGGCATAATCAAGCCTTAAAGAATTCCTCTAGATAGCATCTGGAGGGTGTCCTACAGGAATTTCTCCAGCTAGTGAGCTGCAGACCACAGAAGGAGGCGTAAACACAGACATCACTGTACAGATGGAAGTTCTTGGCTCTCTCTCGAAATGTTTCCAGCTATTGCAGATGAAGTTGCCTCTGCTACTACTTCCAGAATTTTTTGATTCAGAGAAATTCAGTACTTTGGGAGAAAGGTAAAAGGTTACAAAGAAAAAATGAAACATTTCAATCAAGATGAGTGATTCTGATCCCTGTCTTTCTTGAATGCTCTGAAGGTATCTAATTGGAAGGGAAGTGAGGGTTTTGATGAAATGCAGCGAACTGAAAGAAACTGAAGATATCAGCCTTCCTCTGTGGTATGTGTGGGAATGTGCAGGCAAACATGTCAGCATAATTAGTGAAGAAAGACATGAGAATCTCCTATAGGGAAAAGTAAATGAAGCACAGAATAATGTAAAAGAAGGGAAAGGAGTGTTGCACTGAAGTAAAAGACATTGGTTGAACAGAGACCACAGAGAAACAAAATCTCCTAAAGTTTTGTAGTGACTAAATACTATTGTGTCCTATATTTTAAAATTATTAGAATTATTTTTCATGGAAATAGACTTCTCACCAATCCTCACCAGCTATTTTCTTCATCAGTACTGGTTTCATTTTGAAAGTATAGTGAGCCTGCAAATCAGATACAGGGAAAAACTTTGGTATCTATGGTGGTACTATGTACTCCAAGTGCCAGCCATTATGTAGTTATCAGCTGTATCTTCATTTGAAGATGAGCCTTGAACACACTACATCAGGACTCATGCTTCTTTTTGGAACATTATTCGTACTTAAAAATAAGATTATTTGTAAATTATCTTCTTATATACAGAAGTAGAAAGATAGGACCACTTGCCAGTCCTTAATTTTTTTTAAAAAAACAATGACCCCAAACTACTCTAAACAACTCTGTAAGGATAAATGGAAATCATAAGGCTACTTAGTCATTACAATGATGAAAAATTGCAAAAAGGGAGTGGTGATAATGTGGTCACCACAATAACTCCCCTAAGATCACACTTTTGATATGTTTTTCCTTCCAAGAGTTGTCTACAGCAGGTCAGAATCTGCATTACTTTAGGTCATCTCTATGGGGGAAATAGGAAAAGGATATTAAAAAGAGCAACTTTACAAGGAAAAAAAAAATTCTTAGCCTAAAATTAAGAAATATTAACAGAAGAAATATAACCTTTCCTGCCTGTATAGCTGAAATGTGTTAAAATTCCAGCTAGACTTAAAACTACTGCAGTTTGCTTCTTGCAGAAAAATAAAAGATCAAAGAGAAGTGGAAAAGCAAGCTTTCTCACAATGTCAGTATGTATAGATAAATACTGGTGTATGCACTCACATGTGGATGCCTACATATGCAAACACACTTCAGATGCTTTCTTACCCACTACCATTCCAAAATTGAATAAAAACCACACAAAGAAAACAGTTTCTCTGAGAATGTGAGCTCCTTAAGCCATGTACAATTTGGAGACATGATGCTAAAACTGCCTGGAGTTTATGTGATTCTCTGAGGAGTATATTGATCAGTACAATATTTCAGATCTTTCTTATTTGGTTCTTTCAACTCGCAAGCATCTCTTTTGGTAGTTCTTCACATCAATGTGCTTAGGACAGCTTTATTTATACTGAGGCTGGCTCATTCCCTATTTTTTCTCCACTAGGTGGCACAAGTTATATTATTTTCTTAGACACTCTCTTTAATGACCAAAATAAGGTCTACATTGAAATAAAAAAATTGTAATAAAAAGAGTACATAGCACATCTATTGAAATCCAGAAAATGTTAACTATGCTCATAAATGAAATCTAGAAAACATATATTTAACTAAACTCACACACCACTTTAGTGTCATCTTTTCCTGATGAGATCATTCTTGGGTGATCTGTATGGACGTGAAAGAGCTTTCTTACTTTATTAGGAAGTTTTGCAAAAAAAAAGTGAATACATTATCCCATAATAAGAAATTTTTAGAGGACTTGCTGCCATTTTAGACACTGAGACTGAGAAGCATCTTACAATTCATCTATTAATTCATATTTAATGCATATTCAGATTTCTGTCATTATGCAGCCTCAACCAAACCAATAGACCCTCAATGTGATCACAGACATACTCTCGTCAGTAGTTCATCAATTTCTGTCACCAAGGTATCCAGATTTTCTTGTGCTAGCTGAAGAAATCTCTCTGGCGCTCTCTGAGGTGAAAGCAAATGCTGTCGGGAAAGAGATGGGAAAGTGAAAAATCTGTATGCAAGGGATGTCAGTGCTTCCAAATATTGAAGAGAAGAAGCATCAAACATTTCCTTTCCATTACAATATGCAATCCCTTTTGTCATTGACTCGTGTCACATTCATCCAACAGGCTTTTATCAGGAATCTCAACAACTTTACATAACTTGTAAGTGTGGTAGGAAACATACAGTATATAAAATACATAACCACCTTCTAGACCATCAGCATGAAAACTATTTTATTTGTATGCAACATCAATTTTCCATGCCTGATGTATAACTCCTTGCACATATGTTCAGAAATTACAGTTGCAAGATTTATTTATTAAAGTAAGTAAAAAACCCCCCAAACTGTAATACTTATTTATTAACAAAAGCAAGCCTGAAATAATTAAATCTTGAATTTTCCTTCTTCCCTGAACCTGCTCACAGCTGTATGGTTGAACAGAATGAAGTACAGTTTTACTGAAGCTCTGTTATTTATATATGTGAATACTGCCAACCATACCTTTAATTCCTGCGTCATGTTCTCAAAACCATGCAACATTTTATATGGAGCAGGCAGTGGACCACTAAGGTTAACACTCAGGATCATCTGGTTTAGTCGATCCAGGTCATTGAGAAGGAGTCCTGTGCATTCATCGTCACAAGCTGGGGGAAGAACAACAAAGCTCATCTCTCTCTGTTTAACATTTAAGACATTTGATTTAGATATTGTATGGCATACATGCAATCCCTTGGGAGGTAACACTAATTTCATACATATTACCCCAACTGTGTAGTGTGAGAAAAAACGGAAACAACAACTAGGGAAGAGGAAAGATATTATAGCTTAGGATTTAGTAATGGACAGTTGAATATAAAACACAAAGATCAAAATTGACAGTCTTACCTCACAAAAAGAGGAAATAATTAATGTTTTTCACTGTCAAAATAAAATATTAAATTATACAGGTAATTTGGATGACGTTTGAGAAAAGCAGGCGGGCAATCTGGAAAATCTGAGGAGCTCTGTAAGAAACATAGTATGCTTATGGATTTGAATGCAAGAAAAAAACCTCAAAAATCTCCATAGAACAGCATGGACAAGAATATTAAACCTGTGATGCAAACAGCTCAAAGTATCCAGGTAAAAATAATGAGAGTTTTCTTTAAAAAAAATGCTTTTCCCTGCCTCTTTTCACTAACCAGTTTATAAGATTTTCATGTATGCTCCTTTTCTTGTAAATATCCTTCAGGATGAAAAATATTGTTGTGTGCTGCATATATCAAAAGAAGTTTGCATTCCACCCACCCCCTTGCTTTCGATTAACTATCACAAGAAATTCTCATCTTGTATCATTTATTCAGCAGACAGGAGAATTCTTCATCCTTTAGAACAGAGTTATGGGAATACCTTTCTGTTTCTCTGCATAAAGAACTGGCAAACCCAAACATCTCAGGAGACGAAGCAAACTGTGAAACAATGAATTCACTGGTGATGTTAAGAGACATGAAGACATAAAGTTTTACAAGTGTGTAATTATTTATTCCAGCAAAGTTAGGCAGTTTAATAGCTAAAAAAATCCCCACTTGGCAAAGTGTATGTTTTTGTAGAAAAGAGAATTAATTTTCAAAAGAGAATTACTTATTTTATCCTGAAATCTATTCTTCATGTAGATTAAATCTTTTCTGTTCGTTAAAGTTTTCACAGAGTACATTCTGTTGACTGTTCAATATAGCAAAGACAAAAAAAAAAGAGAGTAAATTATTTCAGTATGCCATGAAACTCAAGTGGTGATTGAGAAGGAGACAAAGTAGATGCTGGATTAACGCAGTAAGAAGGGGGTGCAGAAAGCTAGATACTACTGTTAGTTTAAGACTTCCTTTTGCATTTTCATTGCTTCCATTTGCAGACTTCTTCTTCCTATTTCACAGTATTTTGTTACATAAACTGAACTGCACTGGAATTACTGTGGGCATAATACATTCTGATTTATGCTCCTACATGAAATTTAACCTCCCCCCCAACTTATTATCATCTCTGTTCTTGCCATCTGTGTTCTTGCCTTTAGAAGCCTGAGAGAACTGAAGGAAAATCAAGTTTTACAGCAAATAATGTTTTATATAACAAACATCTGTTCTGTAGCTGATCAAGAAGGTAAGGAGACCTGATAATCATTTTGCAGGATGAAGACAAGTGATCTTGAATCTGAAAAGAGTTGGCTTTTATAGTTCAGTTTTTTGCTGTTTTTTTTTTTTTTTTTCCATATATTATTTCACTTATGAAACAAGTGAAATCTATTTACCTTCAAACTTTTCCTAGTGGTTGGTAATAAATTGCTTAAAATTTGTTGTGTTGAAGACAAACTCAATTCATACCAATAAGAAAAAAAAAAGAACAGCCCGTGAAGAGATTAAGTATTCTCAATGAGTGGGCAATCGATAAGTGAGTGTTCAGTATAAATTAACACTTCTTGCACAATAATCAGGTTGAAAAGAGGAACTGCATCGAGTGAGACCACAGCTGAGGAGATAAGACAGGCCTAAGCTACTCCAGTATGCAGTCTGTACTATGCTGTAGCTATGGGAAATGTTTCAAGAGCATGATTATATTTTGCAAGACTAAATACTTCTGTGTCTATCTATAAGGCTGTCAGGATAAATTTGTGTCTAATATTAACAAATGCAGCACTAAATTCAGATCATTACAGCAGTACAAGCATGTCAGAGGCAAAACATGCAATCAATATTACAATACTTCAACAAGCAATTAATGCAAATTACTGCATTTTCCATTTTCATCACACTTTACCATGCACACTAAGTCTCTAAGGATTTTGACTTACCTCTTGTGAGAAGCATGTCCAAAGTATGCATGCCAAAAGAAATTCTTTTAAGTTTACATACCTCTCACCATTTATTCCATCTTACAAGGAAACAATGTGCAATAAAATAAACACATCTGAGTCACATGTGTTCCTCCAATTGAGTGATTACCTGACACAATTTTGCTTTGATACATACATTTCTATGAAGATTCAGAAGGCTGTGTTATGACTAGGAAATTTTTGGTCTAAGGGCAACCACGCAATCTCTGATGGGAGGTGGTATCCTATGATAGTCAGTGACTCTTCAGTATCAGCTTCCTGTCGTTTCAAATAAAGTGTTGAACTACTGTTAGCTCATTAATCTGTTGGCTATTACATAATTTTTCCCATTTTGGTACTAGTCTTGCACCAAACAATAAAATAGCCTTCCTGTGCCTTCCGAAACAGAACCCCAGTAGACAGCTGAGAGCTTTAGCTTCCTTGCCACTGCTGCTGGTTTCAGGTAGCTTACATGACCACTATGTATCTCTAAAATATGGGAAAATTCATACCCAGATCAGGGTCTAAAATAACCTACTTTGGTTATTTCTGATTTTTATTATCTAGAAATCCTCATCTGCTGGTTCTGGTACATACCAGTAGTAGTTGAGCTTAAAGACTGCATGAGTTGGGTGAAAGAAAGAGTGCGGGTCTAAACTCAACAGGAGCTCATGTATCACAAAAACGGAGAACAAGTGCCAGCTTATCGTCTTCCAGGGATGTCCTAATTGAGCCCATGCAGCCTGAGAAGCAGTTGTCCAACACAGATGTAAATTTATTTCTTACAGCTGAGTCACACAGACTCACAGCAAAACTCAGAGCACTGAAGAAGCTAGTCCAAGGCCTCATAGATGTAATGTTAAACACGGGATCTTTTCAGCTCACTCTAACAGCTCTCAGCTCCTGCTGAATTAAGCACTGTGTAAGAGCTGGGAGAGGCTTGACTTTCACAGATTCTACAAGATCTACCTCTGACAGAGACAGCATCTCTGCCTAGTTCTGAATTTGGAATGGCTGAGATCAGCGACCTCCTCACTTTTCTAAAGAGAAAAACTTGATTCTGCTAAGACCAGTGGCTGGGAGCTTCTTTGCTCTTCTTGGTGTAGGACTGTGATGAAGCAGAGATTGACAGCTGGGAAAAAAAATCCTTCTCATTGCAAGCATTAGTCTTGAGTGCAAATACCTAAATGCTATATACTATACTTAGTATGAAAGGAATCTCATTATATAAAGTTCTCCTGCTACCAATATTGAATATTTAAATATATAAAGATGAAATTTGTTGACTGCAGCAAGGCTGAGGATCTTTTTCTCTTTTTCACTCCACAAGACTGAGTTAAGGAAAAATTCCTAACAATGAAATATCTGCTTGATCTCCCTGTGTCACAATTGCTTCCTGTTCAGTCACATCAACTGCTTTACATTTAGGCTTTTGCTTGACCCCCAGGAACATTTGTGACAGGAGCAGACATCCAAGGAAAGGTTTTGTAGTTTGTGTTGCAACACAAACTACAGCTCAAAACATTGAAGACCTTTTTTTTTTCAAGTCTTCATTGTAGTTATGGCAGATACTCTGAAAGCATTCAGAAGGGGAGTTCTGACTTGCCATATAATAATATAGAACCACACAACAATAAAGCCTTTAAGTTCTCACCAGGATTGTTTTGCTCCATAAATATGGCACAGCAGTGAGCAGAGCCACTGTTTCAATAACATCAACATCTAGGCTTCTTCATTTAATGCACTACAAACTCTACAGCTGAAGTGGAATGTCACAAGGTATAACAAAAAACACACAAGAGGATTACTATTTCTAAGAAAATGCATGATTGCTACAGGCTTGATTCAAAATCTGAGAGAAGATTTGGGAGAACTTTTGTCATATTTGACAGTATACAAGGATGCTGGCAGCATTATTAAAATTAGTTTCCAACCATCATTATTTATTCTTTGGGTACTAACCTTTTCAAAAGAGAAGGGAAAGTGAACCTATGAAGTTAAATGCTTGAATCCAAAAATTGTAAGAAAGCATTCATCAGCAGAGTATTATGAATATCTGCATAGGACAACCTGGGTGGTTACTTTAGCTAGGGAAATAATCCAGTTACTAGTCATTAGAAATTTTATGATGTGTAGTAGACCATATTCTTGTATTACTTATAAAAAAAAATCTACTTTCTGGACATAATTTTTCATGTCCTGATGGCATCCTAGAGAAAACAAAATTGTTCTGTTCTAAGAATATAATGGAAATGGAATTCTGTCGGTGCCGTGCATCTATAATTATCTTACCATTGTTATTTATCAATAAGTGAAATCTTCCCCTTTAAGCAGCAGTTTTCAAAATAAATATATATTCTATTTTACCTGTAGCTCTCTAAAATGTAACTGCTATAACACAGCACTGAACAGTGACATGCACTAAGCAACTGAAAAAGACACATAATGAAAAAAAACCAGTAAGAACCCAGTAAAACGGATTTTCAGCTATATCAGAAATAGAACACTTTAGTGAACATGCATGCTTTTTTGCTTTTTTCTCCCCACCTTTTCACTAAAAATCTTCACTTAAAAATCTTTAGAATATTTATGATAAGGACTACATTAAAATCTAAATTATATATTTAAAGAAGAATGCATTACAATATTTTGGCTAAAGTACTTCTCTGATCTGATTTAAATATGTCTTATTTTGTTTTTCAGGTCATACTGTGTGATGACCTTTTACAAAATTTGAAAAAAAATATCATTATTTAAATAGTTATTATTATTATAAAATTTCACTTTCTTAAACATTAATTATATAATACTAACAGGACAGCTTAATCACACTATGTCTTATAGTACTTACAAACACTTTTCAAACACAGGTGACTGTATTTGAATGTATTTTCTTTAAATTAGACCACTTTAACACCTAACTAGTGGTTCTTCACTTCTGACAGGTACAATGCAATTGTCAGTAGTTGAAATGGTACCACAAATGAGCAAAAGTAGGTACATGCATTCAGCTCATTTTAACTATTGAAGGCAAAACAGGATTCTTCTCTTGACATTAGTTAGTTTTCTGTGCATTAAGAGTACCATTATTTTTACTTTTAAGGTTTTGTTACAACTGAAGTTGGTCAGAAGGGAATTTACTGAGTGTTTTGCAATTGCTGATATATGAAAGCAAAAATACATTGTACACAGAAGCAAATTCTCAGCTGCATTAAACTCAGATTGGAACAACTCAGTATTCTGAGAGAAAGGAAGGAAAATTTCAAGGTTGCCCTAAAGGTGTTTCTAATGGGTCTTTGACAGGACAAGGACTATTAAAGCACATTAGAGGCTGCAGCAATGAATTGTTACCAACAGCTGCACTCTGAAGCCTGTGACATACCAGACACTGTTTACCATGGGCAAATTCCCACAAAATCTAGGCTTGCCACGCTCCCTTTGCCACAGACCTGTGTCCACCACAGGCTACAAGATTATTGATCAAGCTTATTTTCTACTATGTCAGAGGTAATGTACTGCATTAGCAAAGGCAGGTTTGAAGTAATATGGGTGTCAAGGAACTTTTAAACAAGAGGAAGATTATTAGGAGCTAATAGCCATATAAAATATCTACTGAAATACTAAACTACAGCTTTTGCTATTTATGATATGGTTATTATTGATATGGTATCAACAGTAAAAAACTAGTTCCTGTGATAGGGAGATTTAAAGTACATCCCATCTGTTTCTATAGGTGGTTCTTATCTTTATGACTAAAGAAAAGAAAATTCATTTGATTCCTCACTTCTAGTGGTCAAATGAAGTGTCCATGTACACATGTGAAGAATTGTTCTTACGGTGAAAACTGATTACTTACTTAAAGTAAAAATGTCACTAAAGATAGTGTAGGTATATTTCAACACTCACATTCAAATATGTTGTAGTTAAATCAGAGATTATAGCAAATAACATCTTTCAAAGCAAAAAGATGGAAAATTTCATTTGCCTGCAAACAGCTATTTCCATTCACAAAGGATTTTTAACCTTATTATCCACACAATGAAATAACCTGATTAACAAATTGGAAAACCATTATAAATGATAGCTTGCACTTAGGCTGTTTTGTACAATGAAACTCTGTCATCCTGGATACCCAAAAGACTTCTTAGAATACTGATAAGGTAAAAGACTAATAAAAAGCATACTAGGTCATGCTTGTGATTGGAGAAATAGGATAATACTGGCAATAATGTAAGAGCTATTCAGGATATTGAGAAATGAAGTAATTTTCATGTAGATGCCACTCTGTAAAACAGAGCCCTTATTTTAAAATTTTGTAGCTGTAATACTTATGGACTTAACCGGCAATTCCAATTCTCCTTGACACATAGACCACAAAATAGAACTCAAACCATAGCTATTTCAGCAAAGGGACTACTTACTTCAGTTGCAATCATTTTGCTGTTCAAAACAGAGGTTAAGATACTAAGTTCAGAATTCTAAGTCCTAAACTACATCATACTGCAGGACATCAGAAATTTATTTTTCTGAAGTAAACTACATTTTTAATCAATGAATCAATGCCAGGTTGTTAATACTAAAGAAATAGAGGCAATTATATTTATATTCCCAGTAATCTATATTCTCTAGCTGGGACTCACGACTGATGCAAAAGCACTTATTTCAATGGACTTACTAGAAGCTTAGTTCTGCTAAGTCCTGGTGACTGTCTGAGAGCTGATCACAACCATTAGGTTGAGTGAAAAAATGTTCTGCATTGTGTAGTTCCTGGCCCTCTGTGCCTAATATCTTCCTCTTTAAGCACTCCAAGAAGCCATGCATTCCATTCTTGAATTATAAGTTGCTTTCAGACATTTTAGGTACTCCTTTGTTTATTTTTTCAATTTTCTTTTAAAATGTTTGCAATTTGTTGTTACCATTTCATTTTAATACCAGAGAGGTGCACACCTCTGGATATTGAGGTACAAAAGAAATTAATTATTTGGAGAAGCAAAAAAAAAAAAAAAAAAAAAAAAAAAGTAGATGGTACCTACTTTTCTTGATATTACATCTCCCTCACACAAACAGCCCGTCCTCCAATAAATATCTCCAATTAAAGATAAAACATTTAAACCAGCTCACTGTGCCTTGCCAATATTTTCAAGTATGTACAGATTATTAAATATCATATACTGTGGACTTACTGGAACTCTACCAGTATTCTACTTTAACTATAACAATCTTAGCATTGAAGGGAAAAAATCCAAAATCACAATAAGATTAGTCCCTCCACATTCTGGGATAGATGGGAAAGAGGAAAATGCCTTACTTCAGTCAGGGCTGACCAAGTTCTAGAAAGATTTTGCTACTTTTTTTTTTTATATAAGCTATAAGCCTACAACATTAAGTGATATGAGACTGTGGGCTCGAAACAAGCACTGTCCAATGCAGAGAAAGAAAAATCCAAAACAAAAATACAAGATAATCACTTGGTATGTGTCAAAATTGACGGTAGGACAAAGATACCAGTACTGTAAAATATAAATTGGTGGTTTAGGCTATTAGTTGTCTATTTTTTAACAAAAGAAGGTCATTGCTGGATATAGTGTACTGTCATTCCTTACATCTTTTAAATTGCAATGAATGGTTGTTGAACCAACATGATCAAGTAAACCTTAGTAAAATTTTTGTGTGCCTCATGGCATAGAGCATTGTAATTGCTGGTTACACATCTAGGACAACACTAAAAAAATTCACCAAGAGAAAATATTGACACAATAGTAGTGACAATCTTTAGTAAAATTACAGACTCAAAAAGCCAAAGAGAAATAGTTCAAAGTTTTTTTTTTTTCAATTTTCAGGGGTAATATTAGAAATTATTGAGAGTTTTCTTAACATATCCAAGCTTGTGAAAAAAAAACAGACCAGATGCCAAAGTAGTAAGAAATCGGGCAATTATTTTCTAAGAAACCCAGACAGCTCACTGTTACACAAGCAGTTTTGAATTTCTCAAGTATGACAAACACAATCAAAAGTTATCCAAGACTTCATTAGTATACGTACAAATGCATTTTGTGCCATGACGCGCATGCCGATGCTCACAGCCAGCACACTTCCATCCTGTGAATCCAGGCTTGCAAGTGCACTGCCCAGTGACAGGGTCACAGGGGACAGGCATGGAACCATATGGATCACACTCACATGCCTGACAGGACCCTCCTGGAATTTGTGGGTTTCCTGTGTAGCCAGAAGAACATCTAGACATTGAAAATACAAAACAAGTTTGTCCAACTGAAACGGAGTGCACAAATACTTGGCAGTATTTGTAACCTAATTTATACAAACATCCATGAACCATTAAAAAAATACTGCAAACTGTCCAACAGAGTGACTTCTAATCAGGACACAGATTTAAGTTAATTTAATTTTCAGTTAAATTTCTATTAAACCACAACAAAAAAAGTCCTCCACTGTCATTGTTTGGCCTACAGAACCTAGCCACTTGTGTTTTGTGTCAGACATGAAATCTCCTGGTAGACATTTGCCCATTTTCATCATCTTAATCCCTCAGTGTTTTGATGGATGGGGCAACAGAAGTTGTTTAGGTTATTAATTCACATTTTGGCATTAAAATGTGTATATGTAACTGTCTTTCACAGTCAATGCCCATGAGGACACAAGAGTCACTAAAACAAAGGGTATGAATGACATCAAGATCTACTATTAGCATGACATCTCTGGGCCTCATATTTCTGAGTTTGTAAGGTTTTTCAACCTGTCAGTAGCTGATTTCCTTCTCATGGGAGGAATTCTTGAGAGTTCTTCCTTCAAGGATAATTCATGTAAATAACCATGGCATTTCTAAGCTTCTCATAACAATCCCTCTCCCAGCTGTTTTTTCTATTATTTAACCAATGGAGAGAGGTGTTCATTTTACAGACCAATCATATGCTTTCTTAGAGCAGCATATTATAAAAGGCCGGGTAAATTGTAGAAAAAGCCTTCTGAATTCTTCTACTACCTTGGAGTAATAGAAGAGTCAAGCTCTTTATTTTGTGTCCAACAGTGACAGGCATCTAATTATAGATAATTTTTTTTTTTAACTTCTGAGCCCTGGAGGAAAAAAAACCCCTCACACATCAAAAAGACTAGGACAATATCTGTGATATAAATAACATTGATTATCAATTTACAGTGGTGTATGTAAAAATTGTCTATGTTGGCTGAGTTTTAACAGCATATAAAGGAGAAATAAATTATCCAAAGACAGTATTTAAACAGTGGTAAATACGCGTTTGCAATACTGAAAAACATTTATCTCCTGCATGCCTTCTCCTTATTTCATCATCCCTCTTTCTGCTTTTTCCATTCATCCTACCTTTGACAGTACTGGCCTTCATATCCAGGTGGGCAGGCAGTACACCGGTAGTCACTAGGTCCTTCAGCAACGCAAGTAGGGCTAAAACTAAAACAAAAGTAAATTAAGAATTTTTTTCTACTCTCTTGCATCATTTCACTTTGGTCAGCAATGCAGAAGTGCCCAATAAGTTCCACTCTTAATGTAAATGGCAGCATTTTCTTATCTGTTTATAAAAACCTGTGAGAGATCTCTGCTTTCTATTACAATTTCTGCGAATGCCTTGCTGTGACACTTGCCCAGTTTGGACAAAGGCTCTAAGGGCTGTATCCAAGGGCATGGAGTGAGCAACGCCTGCACTGTAGGCTTGTGTCATTGAACAGTGCTGTCACTCACAGTGAGCAAGCAAAGGAAGCACTGGGAAGGATATGAAACAGAAGATTTAGAAACTAAGCTAATGAATATTCAGCCTTTCCAGTCTGATTTTATTTTATTTTGAACGAAATGAGATAAGCTGGGAAGAGTTTACTTGAAGGTAAGATACAAAGAGGGAAAATGAACCAAAGTCGTAGCTGTGTGGACTCTTCCAAAAAGGCAGCATCAGATGATCTTCTCAAGGACATATGAGAAAAGCCCAGTCTACAGAGAAAAAATCCCCTAAAAACTACCTCCTTCATGATCAGGGAGAGGTGTTATTTTAATCCTTGAATGTTATCTTTTCTAAGTCACTTTACTACTGACTATAGTGTGTACCTGTGGGCACTGTGCAAAGTAGTAGATAGTTGAAATGTTAGCGTGTTAAGCCCCTGCACAAGCAGTTAAAACAAACAAAAAATGGAAGATAGGGCAAAAGAAGATAACTAAATATTAAAATGGTGCAAAACCGTAACACTCTTCCAGCTCTTTGTGGAAGAAGAACTAGAAAAGCCCAGAGGTGGCTAGTGGTGAGCCCAGGACTCCTTCTTGGTACAGTACAGTCAGCATCTTCATCTAACTTGCTTATAATGCACTAAATCAATAGAGCTTGAACGAGTATATAAAATTATGCCTTTGCAAAAAATGTAAACAAATTGATCTATTACTCACAAACTCATTATCCAACACATTTTCAACTCCATAAAAATAGATCCATAGTAGGAACAATTCATTCTCTCTGTTTTTGTTTTTTTTCCCAGTCATCATGTTTGAAGCTGACTGCTGATTGTACAGCAATATAAACACAGTATTTAAAACTTTAGTGGAGTTTTATACAATTTCATAAATAAAAATAATTGCACTATACCATTCACAAATACTATCACATCAGTCATGACTTAGCAAGCTAATGAGATAGCTCATTAGGTATCTGTATTTCATGTAGATTATGATTACTTGACTACCATAAAATAGCTGCAGGTAGATTTTTTTCCTTAATAGCATCTTGAAGAGCATTAACTGATCTGCACAAGATACAAATCTAAGGTCTGATACTCTCATTTTCCACCTAACACTGTGGCTTTATGGAATGACTCTATGCCACTCTATCCACCTAAAAGTCAGGCATTTAGTCTATACCAATTATTCAGGCGTTCTCTATCAGCACTGGAAAATGGACACGCACAGACAGACATGGACACATTTGAAACATCCAATGGTATTTTCCTTTAGGTTTAACAGGAGTGAGATGTACAGTTGTCGGTCTCTATATTTACTGTACAGCCACCAAAGTTGTTGATGCTGCAGCTAACAGAAATAGAAATCCCTTTCATGATGTCTATAGACACCTGAGTTAAGCTCTATAAAACAAAAGTAGTTCTGTTCCTCGACATGCTTGGATCTGACTCCTTTCTCAACAGCACTAAGAATTTGGATGACTATCTTGTGTTTAAGTGTTTTTATTAAATTAAATTCAGACTAGGTGTTATTCTCTTATCTCCTGTGAAGGTTTATGAAACAAGAGAGTCTCATGATCACTTTCATGTGAGCATGACACAAAAGGCTGTGGCAACAATCACAGCCATGCAGGCTATGTGACAAAATGAGGTATGGGCATTTTGCTTGTTCTCACTCAGGCAGCTCAGCAATTTAAGCATGCACCTAGGACACCAAAAGGGACCTCTTAAAAAAAGATGAAGATGACAGGGAATGGTTTTAAACCATTAGAGGGGAAACATAGATTAGATGTTAGGAGGAAATTCTTTACTCAGAGGGTGATGAGACACTGGAACAGGCTGCCCATCAAAGTGGTAGATGCCCCAATCCCTTGACATCTTCACGGCCAGGTTGGATGGGCTTTGAGAAACCTGGTCTAGTGGAGGATGCCCCTGCCTATGGCAGGAGGGTTGGAGTTAGATGATTTTTTGGTCTCTTCCAACCCAAACTATTCTATGAGTCTGTGTTACACATACCACAATCCACACATTTCTCACGTATAGAGCACTTTAGCAACACCCACTTCCTGAGTTTTAGATTAGACACTGAAATTACCTCAGGAGCACAGAGTGGAGAATACGTCTAAATTCTTGTATTATAGTCCCATAAACACCAGGTAAAGAGCCCTGCCCATTTTCTGATCTTATATCAGGTTCCTAAGCTCCACAAAACAACAAAAAAACTCCAAAAAACCCAAAAAACAAAACCAAAAAAACCCCCACAAAAAACCACAACAACAAAAAAAGAAAAGAGAAGAATGGAATATTTGCAGCCCTTAATACCTTCATACTGCCAGCTGGTAACATAAAAAGTTTTTTCCAGTATTTGCTGATTTGCAAAATTGAGAAGCTTGGTTGATCTTGTTCTTTGCAACTTGAATGACCTTTTCTGAGAGTAATAGACAGAACAGGTAACCAAGTTGTAACAGAAAACACTCATGAAATGGGCAAACCTCAGAAAAACTTGTAGTTAATAGTGCATTATAAATTTCTGAGATAACAAATGTTTCTTTAAATACCTGAGATTTGGAAATATTCTTAAAAACTCTTGCTGTGTATGAAAGATCATGATGCCTTTACATAATAATGTTTGAGAAATTACTTTCCTCCTTCAAAATAAACCCAAGACCAATCCAAAATAAGTATGAAGCAAGAAGAAAAAGAACACCCCTAATTTTTCAGTTATACTGACTGAAATCCTCACTAAAACATCCTAAAGGCCAGACAAAGCACAGGAAAAAGGGTTTACAGAACACTTCCAGGTTTTCAAAAGCACAATCATGAAACACAAACCTGTTCAGAGCACTACTACAGTATGATGCCAAATATCATTAAGAGCTTCTCAGCAAAACAGCAAACAAATCTCAAATGCTAAAGTATCATCTGTTGGGAACACATGCAGAAGCATCATGGAAAAGCTCATTAGCATGCAGCAACCAATACAATTTATGCTGCAATAACTATAATGCTTTTAAATTATTCTATCTTTCACAAACTGCCTAAAACTCATGTAACATTAAATAAGGAATCAATAATTCCATAGTGGAGCAAGAAAGGCACTGTAACACATTTATACCAACATAATATATGAGTATAAGACTTTTTGCAGCTCCCTTGTGGCCACATTGTACTTGTGTTCTGCTCTAGCTCCATTTATGAGAATACCTTTATAACACACACTCATTATCTTGAGTATTGCATTTTCTAGTACTTATTAATTTATTCAGCACAAATTAGCAAGGGAGAAATTTCTGACTTTTAAAGGAAGATCAATTAGTAAAACTAGATAAGGAATTTCTAGTATAGCTTCCATGAGGCAATTCATGTAGCCAGCCATCTAAAAAAGGACAGGGAGCCTAGAAGGAAGCTCTGGCTTGCTGGAAAGGCAATTCTGTGCTATGAGTCTGCTGACTTACTTGTTACTAGAAATGGATAGGGGACAAGCACAAGGCTGGCAGTCATCTGGAGAGCCTTGGACAATGCCATAAAATCCTGGTGCACACCTCTCACAGTGGTGGCCAGCAGTATTGTGCTGACAGTCCTGCGGAGGAAGAAGACAGAATGAAAGCTGTATTTGATGATTACAAGAAAGCAGACAACATTCTGCTCCCAGCCTTAGGGATTCAAACTTACTTCAATATATAATTTCCCTGATACGATTCTCAGTGGGAATGCCTGCTTTAAGCTTCTATCAAATGCCTGCTGAGTAACATATAGGCCTAAATGAAGAAAGAATACAGGTCTGTAGCTATCCAGATGTATCCTACAGAATTTCTTCTCCAATTCACCCTTTCTTCCCTCCTTTGTTCCAGCATTGAAGAAGGAGCAATAATTAAAATTCAGTCTTGCTGAATGTGATGGTTTTAGTGTTTACTATAATTTGAGGTATGACTAGGAGAACAAAAAAATACCAAAATGGGTTTTACCATCCATGCTAAACCAACACACTGTACCAGGTCATCTGTATTACTGCCTGTAAGAGCAGAATTGTATCCACTGTATGACACATGGTAGATTGTTTCTTTGTTTTTCAGGTGTTTAAATTTTCTTTTTACACAAATAGTAATTCAGGGTGAAAAAGCACTGCAAAATTGGAACTCTAGAGAATCAGAACAGAAAACTTAAAATTTTGCTTTTGAACTCCCTGAACTTTGACACCTAAGCTATTTAGGCAAAATTGTATTAAAATATCATCTTCTATTTTTTAGATTAGTAGCACAATTTAGGAATTTTACATTAAGATTAACTTGGTGCAAAAGTTTAGAAGTGCAATACCTGACAAATGGATGTTTCAGTGTCACACATAGTGCTGTGTCCATGACACTGACATACAACACAGGTGCCTAAGGACTGAGCAGGTGTCCCTCCTGCAGGTGGAGATGGAAGCCTATAGAATCCTGGAGAACATGACTGCAATAAAAAAAGATGCAGAAGAAAACAGATCATTACAGAGTGGACTGTGTATGGGAAGCATTGCAAGTGCATCTTTCCAATCACTCATTTTCACAAGTTGTGAAAAGAATCTGACAGGCTTCCAGCTGCGTTACAAACAATATACAGAACTTTACATACAACAAGAGCCAGCCCTAATTGGAAACATGGCTGAAAAATCCCTGGAGCACTCCACCAGCATCAGGTTTATATACTACAGCTTAAGAGATCTTTCATTCAGATGCAGAATGCCTTTCTGTTCTCACTGTGCATTAAGCACCACTCCTTTCATAACTTAAGAAAACAGTTTGTTATAGAAATAATTTTTTTTTTTTTTGCACGGACTGTGGAGAGCAAGCAGGATGCTTCTGTTTCCTTCATCCCTGCTATGTTTTTCAGGCTTGACAAGCTAGTATCTGTCTCCAGAGTACCTGATGGATAACAAGCAAAAGCCGAATAATAAACAAGAAAATGGCTGCATGGCTGCATTATTTATAGCTATATAATTTAAAGACCATAAAAGTACAGAATTCAAAATGTTAAAGGTTTTCCATGCCTTGAGACTATCAGACCCGAACCAAGTTTATCCATCACTAAGTCTCCTCTACTGCAGCTAGGCAATAAAATTCCAAGAATAACGCAGAAACTGCTAGCAAAGCTGACACATGCAAAATCAAACACTTGATCTTTATTTCAGTCCTATTACACAGTTCTGGGAAAGCCCTTACACAGCTCCCAGAAAGCACACAGCTATGGCACCACATAAACACAAACAGGAACATTCTGACAGTTGAGACAACTAGGGGTAAGTGCCTACAGGGACGTCACTTGTCCCATGTATAAATCCCACCACCTAGTGGTGCCAGGAGCCTGTGAAGGCTGGTTGATGAGGTCATTTCCTGCTGATGACCACAATTTCTACTTTTTGGAAAGAATAAGAGGGGTACACTTTTCACACAGCAATAAAATGGATGCAAAATAAAACAGAAGAGACACTGGAGTAAGTAATTTTTGTGACCAAAAGCAGGATTCTTCAGTGAAGCACTAGCTGGCATGCTAGATTTATTCATACACCACCACTCTGACAGTTTTATAATCATTGCCAAAACCTCCAGGAGTCTAAGTTATGGAAAAAGTAAAAACACAATTATTTTCTTTAGACTCACAAAGAAATTAATCTTAACTCATTTCTGCTTTTCCCCTTCTATTTTGACTTAGACTACATTAAGTTCCCTGAAGCATAGAAACAGTCTATCTTCTTTTTCATGGTTTGTGAAGAATTCTAACCTAGATAAATAATCTCAAATGAAAGTAATTCTGTTTCTTACTAAAACACTGTTGTTTTTCCCCTCCCTCTCTATCCCCACAAGTGTACTTGTCCAAACAAGGTACAAAACACAGCTTTACAAGTTTTGAACAACTTCAGAATCAGATTACAAATACATGGCACATCCTCAAAGTAAACTAGTATCTGTGGTTTTTTTCTGATATGCCATTGACAGTCTTATCACCTATTTTGATCGAAGCATTTCTGAGATGAAATAAAATACAGACAAACGATAACACAGACTATATTTTTAATTGCTAGTTTGGAAGTTTTTCAGAAGCAGTCATTAGGGAAATTCTTATCACTGCTTCTGCAGCCCACAACTAGGTATGGGGAAAAAAAGGGGGAAAAAAATGGGTTGAGGCCATAAAAATGTCACTTCTAGTAAAAACTGCTGTGCATATAGTCTTCACAATTCTATTATACGGTAAATCATGGCACAGACATATACACCCTGTTAACACCAGCTTAAAAATGCCAGGGTTTCAGATTATTTTCCCCCGCTAAAATTAAATAAACCTTCACAGAACACACCATATCCTTCACTAAGCACACAAAACCCCCCCACTAAGTTATGAGTATGTGAAGATCACACAATTAAGGTTGCAACTGAGACATTTATTGAGCCCCTGGTGGGTGTGAATTAAAATAAGTTCTAATTACATTATCATATATTTTTCTTCAAAAATTCAATTTGCTACAGTAATTAAAAAAAAATCTGTACTTCTAAGCAAATGTTGGAGTACATTAAATGCTCATGTGGTTACACAAGTTCAGGTGTATTCTCTTATTGAAACAGTGTGCAAAGAAAATTACTTCATTCACTTTGCTGCACACTCTTCCTATGAACTTACTGTTTCTGTTGACTTATTTGCTGCATAACACAATCATGTATAATATCCAAAGGGATCAGAGTTCTCACAGATAACAAGGTCTCTTTTTCTTCATTTGCTTCAGTTTTTCTCCCATTGCTAGTTTGGGGGAAGCCCTTACAAGATCCCACTTAGGATGTTTGATGTATTTGCAGAATACTTAATGTGTTGTTCCCTGCTACCTCCACCTAACAACTGCAGCCAGGGAATTTAGAATTGTTGGTGCTGATTAAAAAGGAGAACATGGTATTCTGCACACAGAAAGACTGGCATTCTCATCATCAAGAGCACTGACAGTCAGAAATATTAATTTCTATTCTGCAGTCAATGTATTATATCTTAAACAATTTCTCTGGTACCTATCATGTAAGCCATTTTATTAGAGCATGTAAAGTCAGTTGATTCTCAAGAACACTTGGGTACTTTTGAAATTTTCAGCATGAAATGCAAGTAAAAAAATAAATACAGTGCATGTATGAGGAGCATCCAGGATACTTAGTTGACCAACACTTTTCTCCCAGTGTTCAATGAGTATTTTACTATTACAAGAGTATTATACCCTTGTCTGTTCAAAAAGCATCAGTCATGCAACTCAGCCTCAGTGATGCTGTCCCAGTAAAGCTCACTTTCCTGTATTCTAAGTATTTGAGGCATTGCCATGGTTTCAGTAGCATATTTGCTCACAGCAATAAAAAAAAAAAGGCAGGCTGAAATTCCTTGTGAAAGAAATACTTGCGAGAGAAAATAAGTAATTAAATTGAGGGAGAGTTGCTGCCAGTCAAATGAATTCACACTCAATTACTATTCACACCTTGCCAATGAATGGACCAGAGAAGGTACAAAGACTTCTCCTGGAAGTTAGGTTAGTACAGTACCTCACAAGACAAACCAGAATAACCCAATGGGCAGTCACATTTCTCTATCAAGTAAGCCTGAGGAGCCATCCCAGACACAGGGCCGCCTTCAGCAACTTCCAATGATATCTCAGAAATCCTGGAAAAAAGGAACAAACGCCTCTAATGAGATTAGTCAAGCACTAACCCAAACCCAGTTACTTTGCAGTCAGCTGGCATTTGGCTGTTTGTAGGATTCTTGATCTACAGCAGACAAACAACACTGGTTTTGCATCTCCCAAGAAACTACAAAGTTAACACCACCTCTGGTCTCATTTTCTAGTTATAGACAATAATATAACTAACTCAATCTCCAGCTTGATGCTATTTCTTTCTTTCATCTTTTTTCAGCCAAACTAACAGAAGTTAACATACAAAAATTCATAGCTGATTCTTCATTTGGAGGGATTCATTAAGAAATTGATGATTCTCAGGGGTATGGCAGTAAAATTGTCCTCTTAATGAGCTTTTAATGAGGCAGCTATTTAAAAAATAAAATAAAATCTATCCTCAGCAACTAAAGCAACTTAGCAAGCTCTAGAACAGACTTCAAAGACATTGGACAACTGACTTTTGAGCAGGGATTTTTAGATGAGTAGCCAGATATAATTTCTTTTTTTATTTCTTTAGGATTATTAAGACATATAAATGAAAAATTTAAAGTAAGCATGAAATACTACTATAGAAGCAACTGCTAATATCAGAAAGGGATATATTTCTAAAATTTTAGCTTTCCAAACATTTGTTTAATTGTATTATTAATAAAAATATCCTTTCCTCCCAACCACTCCTTGTCTTTCCAGCATGAATACTGACCTGATAAATAGGGTTGAGTACATCATGGACAAAGACAACAAATACAAAATCTAATGAAATACACTTAATCCTAATGTATCAGAATGCTGTACTTTAAGGTTACTTCTTTATTTTGGGGATTTGTTAGTTTGCTTAAATGAATGCTATGATCTGGAACACCTACTGCCTCAGAGAAACACAATGTGCTGAATAGCGTAAATTTTAAAGTTTCAAATAAATGCTAACCTAAGATAAAATGTCAAAGATTGTCTGACTAACTGGCTGAATAAATGTCAATAATGTGGGTAGAGTCTATTCACTAAGTGTCTGAGCACAGGGCTAATGGGGAGGAGCTCACAGAGCTGCTCACCTCCTCCTCATGCTCACAGCCTGTTCAACTTCTCCCAGACCTTGGCTCCTGAGGGACTGAGTGATGCTGTTCTGATCATTAGCATATAGGTACCAATGTCAGGATGAATGGAAGAAAAGCAAGTGCCCACCACTGAAGTAGATGAGAGTTTTGTGACTGAGCTTATGTGACCAGACCCACACGTCTTAACAATCTTGTGTCAATATAAAAATCCCCAAAGCAATCTAGTAACTTAAACACTATGCTCACTTCTTACTACCTGAAGAAAGGGGTTCAGTTGAGAAAGGAAACTGAACAAAAAAACCCCAAGCAAAACATAGCCAGGTCAAAACAGAAGGTTGAAAATAAAGAGGGCAAAACCATTCAGATCTGACATGTCAATGTAAACTTACATTAAAATCTCTGTACATTTAATGGGAAAAGAAAATGAAATCTGCCTCTCCATCATCCTCAAAAGTCAGGGCACAGATGAAAAAGTGTTTACTGTCATAAAGCTGTATTCAGATAACAATACGCTCTAGGGCCACAAAGCTACCTATTGTTTGTCTGAAGATGTTACTTAAGGAAGGTCATGCTTGGCTGATTTTTGGAAACTGCCTATTAGGCAGCAGTCAAACAACTGATACCTGATCACTGTTGGGAATATTGAAATAATGTGCAGTGAAATTGAAAGCATACTTCAATTCAAGAAATTTATTATCACAGCCCTGTTGCAAAACAAAATCTAATAAAAGCAATGTTTCCATTTAGAGTGTTGAATGTGAAAATGAGGGCAACAAAATGAACAATAGAGGAGAAAAATGTTTGGTTTGGGATTCTGAGCAGAAACCTCTAAATCACTAATAATGCTGCAGCTTGGAAGCAGAAACAACATTAGCATTGCTACTAAACTGTTTAGCTAATAGAGTGCCAACACTAGAATGAAGCTATTTTTATGTTCCCAATTGCTGCTGCTACTTTGACTTTATTTTAAAGTGTTTTTCCTGCAGTTTATCATTTACCTGCAGCTTTTAAACTTTGCAATTGAAATTAAAGCTCTATTAAAAACTAAAAAAAAGGTAAAAAGACTTCATATATATTGCTTCCTCCTCCCATCCAGAGATTCTTTAGCTTTATATATCTTTTTCTACTATGCATAGTCAAGTATAATGAGAAGCTTTACTAGTTTAGAACAGGCCCTTACTTAGAAAGCACAACACACTCTATTTAAACAAATGTTTTTTTGTAAGTCACTTAATTCAAAAAAGTGTTTAAATGTGAGTACAAATATTGTTCTTTATAGCGTCTCAGTTTATTTTTAATAAAAGCCTTCAATTCTTGTGTAAGGTAATATTCCACTAACCTTTAAAAACATTTTTGGGGATTTAGATTTTAGTCTTAAGCAAAACTTCAACTGAAATCATTCAAGGTGCTAACTTGAAAAAAATAATAATGTATTCCTGCTATATTCTACCTAAAATCTCAGATGCCGTGTGATAAATGTTAACTTTGAAACTAGACAGATCATAAAAATCCATTGTAACATAACCTTCTCCAAAATCAAATACAGAATTATATGCAAAGTTAGGACTTCAGATGGAGAGTTACCAGAAAGACCAGATGAACTGTTTGCTAAGCTCTGCTGTCATAAAATGTCACATTCTGAAATGTCATATTGTAAAAATATATTCTGGTTCTTTAAGTGACACCTTGCAAACCTGCCTTGGAACTGAAAAGTCTTCCCCTGTTCTGATTGCCTCATTTTTGGGTACTCTTGGTAAAATGGTGGTGCAGTGCAGGCACAGTCACAGGAGTCACACACACCTCAGAACAAAATCAGCCTTGCTGTCATAACTTTCCTTCTGATGCTCCAGCTGAGATAGTACTCAGTTTTTGCTTCCACAGCTAAACTAATATCTGTAGTACTTAGAGGGAAGGGAGAAACATACACAGGAGATGAATATGCTTCTCAAATTTTCCACATTGCATTGCAGTTACCTTCATAACTCTTTTCCTGGGAATCCCCTTGCTTGTAATACAATATCCTAAATGGACTATGCCAAAAATAAATTGAACCAATGTTAAACACTTATGGCATCTGTTACTAATATTTGGTATCTAGCCAGTGTAAGCTACATGAATACTTTCCTGTATTCACCTACTATTCACCTTCAAACTCCAAAGGCAAGGCTCTTCAAGACCTATTTGTACCCTGGAAAACTAGAAATAATTTTAGCTTATCATTTCTATGACTGAATCATAAAAAGGACTTCAGGAGAACTTTGGAGTTTATCTCTGATTATTCCCATCCCCTTGCCAATAAATTTTGATTAAAAAGGATACTATAGATAATTATTAAAAACTTTATGCAATAGTCTATATAAGCCATTCTAGAATTTCTCTACCCCCTGCAGTTATCTTTCAAATCTAGTGTGAATCTTTCCTACTGAAGTTTAAGTTCTTTTTTTTTTTTTGACTTACCCGCCATGGCAACAGAGAACGCATTCTTTCCTTTTTTTTCTGTGGCAACATTTTAAGCATCTTAAAGCAATTTCTAGTTTCTAAACTGTGATGATGGTCACTGATATCCTCTGAGCATTTTAATAACTATTTTCTTGAATTCCATTAACCAGAACTTCATGCTTAGGCTTTACTAGTGTTGGGTGGAAGTAAAAGAAGTTTTTTTAACTTTGCAGGCCGTATGTATGTATACATGCAGATAGAGAATTAGCATTTCTCAACAAGAATATTGTTACAGAATCATGTTCACCTGGTGATGTGTGAACAACCGACTCCTCTTTGAAGAATAGGTAACTAAGCAGTTGTTCCTTGTTTGTTCAATTGACTGCTACTTTCAGTGTAAATCTTACAGCTGACCTTTAGATTGCAGAGATTTTTTACTGTTCCTGTCATGTTGCTGCCTGATGTCCGCTTCAAATGTAGTGTTATCTTAATTTCCTTGCATAACTGATTCATTAATAGATTGAATAGAAGATGTTGAATCTGACCCTAATATACTTAATTTCCCACTTGCAGGAGAAAATTCCTTCATGTGCTAACCTTTATATTTAATTACAGCATCATGTTTTCATAGAGTAGGCCTTTATTCAAAAAATACACTAGGTTTGTTTCAGAATGTGTGTGCCTACATGTGTTTTCTCTTCTAGGATCCTGAAAATAGAGAGACCACTTTCCTAATGGGATTTAAATCTTCTAGTGCATAAAAATTCCTTCTCCTGTGTCTTCTGCTATGCCAAATGGGAACTCTTTCTGCTCCTTCTTCTCAGCAATTGCTTACAGCTGGTGTCATAAATACAAATTCTACTGGGACTAGCTGGGAGGTCTTTGAGGTTGTCTGACTACTGCACTATTTCAGTTCACTGCATGAAAGAGTTACCTGCTCTGCCTCATGATATTGCCATGAGTTGCCTTGATAAGAATGTAATGAACATCATACAACACATTCATGAAGTCTTCCCGGGACACAGTTCTACTTGGTCTTGAGTCATCCCCATAATGTTTCCAGGTGAAATCTGCCTGAGACATTGTCCTGTTGAGACCTGGGTTACCATGATAATATTCCCATGGTACAGGGTTTCTGCCTCTTTGGTCATCACCATAATATTCCCATTCATGCTAAAAGACAGAAAAACAAAACACAGATTATTAAAAATATTCAAAAGAACCTTGTGCTTAAGTTCTGGGCTAACAAAGCAGATGGAAATGTTACCTCTGTCATCTCTATCTCATGCCTTGTCAGCTGGCCTATCAGAGGGGCAGCCATATGCCGGACAATAATTCTTGTATTTGTGGGAGGCCCACCTCTTATGATGACTTGTGGGGAGTAAGTAGTAAAACCTGTTTCTTCTCGTGCTTCAAAGTAGATGGCATATTTCAGTTTTCCTCCGTAAGCGGTCAGCTAGCAAAGCACAAAAAGAAATCTCATTTTCAGTTAGCTAAAACTAAATTCCTGGGAAGGAGCTAGGTGTGCTCTGCACCTATGCACAGCCTGATGAATGCATGAGTGGTAGAAAATAGCAATATGTACTTGTGGAGCTATCTGGGGACAAGGGCTGTGTTCAAAACCTCTCATCAACAATTTGTTATTATATTACACTAAAACCAGTATGTTATCTATTTCATTATATGTGCCTTGGTGTTCCACCAAACCAAGAAATATCAAAAGTTCAAAATAAATTGTCACAGAGGTGCAAAACAACATCCAAAAGGACGGTTCTTTCAATCGTTTTCTCCCATGTAATCTACAAATATCAGGTATTTTTTGCTTAAAAATAAGAGTAAGAAAAAATTGCAAGAGTGTTATGTTAAATTTGTGCAGCTTAACTTCTCAACATTTTTATGAGAAAATTTATCCTGTGGAAAAATAGAACATCGATATTTACAGAGATTAACATGTAAAATACTGTTCATGTTCCTTTATGAATTTCCATAGTAACAGAGCAAATAACTTTTAATAATGGAATAGCATTCCATTTCTTTTGAAGTACCTTCCACTTTGTGAAGACATGCTTATTATGAGGGGAAAAAGGTACTGTAACATAAATAAAATAAAATAAAATAAAATAAAATAAAATAAAATAAAATAAAATAAAATAAAATAAAATAAATAAAATAAAA
>VZUI01058290.1:0-16376 GCA_013401135.1 Cettia cetti
ATTTTATTTTATTTTATTTTATTTTATTTTATTTTATTTTATTTTATTTTATTTTATTTTATTTTATTTTAGTTTAGGTCTCATGATTTCCAAACTTGTTTCCAGCTGGGAAAAAAGGAGGAGCAGTGATAATGTGGTGGGCTAGATCCTCTCAGGAGACTCAGCTGTCTTGAAAGCCTGTTCTGCTTCCCGTTGTTTGTTATTGTTGGATGGTGAAAGGACAGCTGTTATGTTACGTCCTAGAGGTAGCTGCACGTCCAGGGCTGGATGAAACGATTGCTGTCAATGCCAGCTTGGCAGCTCTTCTGGCTCTCCTTGGGGAAGGCCCTTACCCCCTGCTTCTGGTGTGGCTTTGTTCTGTGAGAGAAGAGCAAAACATTTTGTAGCTGCTATTGAAAAGAGTTTCTCAACCTTTTAGGATAATCCCTGTTTTAAAGAGGAGGAGCTTAGTCAATGAGAAAGTAAATCAGTTGTGAAAATCACAGAGCATTAGTGCCGAGTTTCTTGCTATCTCTCAACACTACCCTACCTGAGTGCAACATCCCTACTCACAACTCCATTTTTTTTGCAGCATGAGACCAATGGTATTTATTTCTGGTTCAACACCAGGAGTTGAAAGAAAACTATCCACAGTGACCCAGGTAAGCCTTTGGAAGGAGGCACTGATGATTAAAATCCTGAATTTTGGATGTTCACCATACACCTCACACATGTATAAGAACAGTCCAACTTGTGGAGGAAACAAAGAATGGTTTAGCTTGGCTTCCAGAGCTCACACACTCTTCTCTTTGCAGCAGCCTATAAATTATGCAGCATTTAAAGATGACTTTCTAAACCCCTGGTTTTAAAGCTTATTTATAACTCCCACACTGATATTTTTCAGACTCGTGACAGCTCCCACCTTCACAAGCTGGGGACATGCCAAGCACCTGGCCTTTTCTATAATGGCCTGTTCCCCCCAGAAAGCTCCCCCCACCTCTTTTTTAAGCAATGCTTTGGATATCTCAGGGAGATTTTATTTATAGCAGAGTTTTATTTAAAGCAAGTGGAAGAGAGTGAGGATGGTCAAAGGGAAAAGTAGCAAGTGTCCTAAATGCCTGACAACTATCATAGGACATGCTGGAAAAAAAACAAGGCCCTGAGATCAGCCAAGATCTCTTAGTGATAATTTATATAGGAACAGTATGATTTCATGTAAAGCAGGTTATGCTCAGACCTAGCCAAGATGGAAACTTATGGCTAAAGGGGATCACCTCAGGGGAATGATGTGGGAGGTGGTATTTGTCCTTCCCAGAAGGGGCTAAGCTGACCATGGGCAAAATCAGGGATACGTGTGGGTGAGAAGGCGGCATCCTCATGTTGGCAGACACTGATCAGTGAGAGGATCCTTATGTGATCTCTACGAAATCCGTCTGGTTCTAGGACTTTGGTTTTTTTTTTTTTTTTTGTTTATTTATTTAATTGATCTCCCAGTGTTAGAGAGCTCACTCTTGGGGGAAGAGCCACATCTTGAACTGTACCATGGATAGAGTCTCTAGTAGCCCTCATGCTGTCACCTGGAGTGACACCTCCAGCCACAGCTCAGTCCTTGCCTTGAGACCTGGATTTCAGATGGGCTTGGCTCTGAGATTCCCTGTAGGAAACAGGAGTTAAGATCATAAACAGAACACAAAAGTTGAGCATACAGAAAAAAGTCTCATATCAGCCTTCTTTTTTGGTAGGTGAGGCTGTTCCAGACCATGCTGTTACTTCCAGCTTCAGAAGCACGTCTGTGTACCCCAATCAAGAGAAAGAGGTGTCCAGGCGAAGCCACCAGCCCGCAGGAGGAAGGTGACTCCTGAAAACTGAATATAGCAGGGACTGAGCAGTGTCTTACAGCAATCCAGTTCCTCAGGATTTGTTTGTAGAAGAGACCTGTTTTCCCCCTATCGATTGCCATGGCTTCAAAGCCTTGGAATGTCTTTGGCTCTCTGTGCAGTAGCGTGAAGCAGATCCCTGCAGTCTCAGTGGGGTTTGCTCCTTCTCCCAGCCTGAGGAACATTTCTGCACCCCAGGGCAGGTGTCTGTGTTGCCAGAGAAAGACAATTTAACTTTGTGAAATCTTTGAAGGTTTTGAATTTTTTTTTAAATAAAAATTCTTGGAGCCAGATAAGCATTAAGCAACAAAACAAAAAAGCCCCAATATGCATGTGAGGCATAGTTGAGTGTGAACATCTGTTTTCAGCTCTATGCTTTGATTCAGATGTCTCTTCCTCTCTTGTCTGAAGTGACCAGCAGGTCTCAGAGATCAGAAATCTGGCCAAAGAAAAATCTTGCTTGAAATTTCTTTGTCTTCCCTGCAAAAATGCCCCAGGCTTTGAAGGAATGGCACTTTTTAGCAAAAGTAAATTTAGTCAAAAATCTCTGACCACCTTCAGTCTATTCTCTGTGGCACCAGGCATTGCAGGCAAAAAAAAAAGGAGACCTCTTGGCAAAATTACACCATTGAAATTGCAGGCAGAAGAGCTCAATTTAACACCCACTAATTGTTGCACAATAGTTACAGGAATAATCGGAATTTGTTAATTAGATGCATGCCAATGAGTAATTCAAGACTGGTTTAAATAATTATTCCTATCTTCCCAATAGGCTGTGGTGGTGATTAGCTTGCTGGCTGTTTCTCTTGACTGTTCTGCTTCAAATAAAAAAAGAGGTGAGAGACATCTATGCAGTGAGCCATGACACTCCTTAATGAAATCCTGCTCCTGGGATACTGAGATCTGCTTGCCAATGAGTGCTGTTGGTTGTTGCTTTTGACCACAGGAACATCAGAGACAGCGAGGTGGACTGCCAGAAAGCTCTTGGATCAGCACCGTGCCAGTGAAATTAAATTAATACATTTTAGAGTGTTTAATTCCTGAAGGAAGATGTAAGGATGACAAGTGCCACAAATTCCTATCTTCCATTGTAACCACAAGGTAAAAAACAAGAAAACAAAATGAAAAACAAAACAAAGCAACCCACAAAAAACAAAAAAAACCCCAAAACCAAAACCAGACTAGTGGCCAGAGAACAAAACTCTCATCACTCGGACATAGTTAAATTCCTCATCCCCCAGCCTGGAGAAATGCCCTCTACTGGCTCAGAAAGACTTTTTTTTCTTCAGTTTCACCATAATGCCTATTAGCAACCTTCAGGTCTCCTAATAATTTCTCACTCTCCTTTGGTTAGCTCCTTCAGTGCTGCTTGGTTCATGTCATGCTTGGATGGGATGGAAATAGAATAGTGGAAAGGAATTAGTGTAACAGACCTTGTGAATGTTAAACAGTAAGAACTGCACCCCAAACACAAACATGGGGAAAACTCCCTAAAAACAAAGCCGAATTGCACTCCATTGTACGAGCTGCTTACCCAGCCTTGTGAAGGAAGCAAGAGAAATGCCCAAATATTTAAGGAAAAGATGGTTTGTGCTGAAAACATTATTCATTTTCAAGTCATCAGCAGTCACAAATGCTTAATATTACTGTCAGTCTTCTCGTGGACTTTAGGGAACTGTTGCTACTGAAATAGCCACCTGATGGAAAACAGCAATTGTACAAACTTGTCCTGGGTGGAAAATACTCTGATCTGTAGGATTTGCTGAGGGGGTTAAGGAAGGCAACACACAAGCAGGAGCCAGGAAACACAAAGACCAGTTTTTCTGACAAAAACAAAGGTGAATGGTTGCAAGTTCAAAGACACTACTTTTGTATTCTCCCTCATAAAAGAGCACCTTTGAGCACTCCAGAAGCTCCTTGTCTGCATTGCACTAAAGCACTTGTTCAGTTGTTGGGATATGTGAGCAAGGGCAGAGGTGCAAGAGGGCAACATTAGTGGCAGAGGCACCCTGTTTGCTCAATACACAATCCCTCTGTGGAGGGGGCAATATTGCTGCAGCAGCAGACCCCAACAGTTTATGGAAAATGTACGAACACCAGTCATTGTTTCCCCTTCATGTTCCTGTTCCTGGGGTAAGTTAGAGCCCCACAAACTATGCTGAAGCTGAGTACCATCCCCTGCTACTTATCCCCATTACCTCATGTTCTCTGGTGGCTGCTCTTTCTGTCTTCTATCTTGCAGCAAGGGAACCAAGGTATTTGAAAATATCCTCCCTCTTCTTGAACCCTAACAGAAACATAACTACTTTTCTAGTCCCTACTCAATGCACGTCATTTCTTTAATAGAAGTGCTTCCTCCCTCAGCTGCTTCCTCTGATTTACACCCCTTTCATCATGATTTCCCTAAATTACTGCTGCTACCTGAGCTGCCTAGGCTAGGAGCACAGACAAGATGAGCTCCCTGTTCGGTCAATGGAGAGAGACAAGGACCTTCTGGCAGTGCCTTGGTGACCTGGCTTACCCTCCAAGGGTTTCTCTTTTTGTTGACTGCAGAGGGAGCTGAAAGCCAGCAGGATGCCAATTTGTCTGCCTGAGGTGAGATAGAGCTGTACCATTGCATGGACAGACAGGACGCTTCAGGCCAAGCCTGAAGAGCAACAGAGCAACATTTGAACAGGTCACAAGAATTCAACTGTTCCAAGAAAGCAGCAGAGATGAGGACACATGAACCTGACTCAAGGCAGGGAAAAATGGCAAACAATTGCCCCTTGTTGAAATTTGTGTGTTTCTTCTTACACTTACGTAGGGAAACTGAAGACAGCCAAGAACATGGATAGCAGAGATTCCCCAGAGACCATCTCAATTCATGAAGCTTCAGTGGATTTTGCTAGCCCTAAACTCACTACCATGGGATTCAAACCTCTCTCGTGTTCATCTGTACTGCAAGTGTAGCAGTATGGCTTTCTAGTTGTCTTATGGCTCCTTGTACTGCCATCCATTGCTTCCTCACTATCATTGAGGAAGCAAGCACTTGAGCAGAACTTTACCAGAACTACCAAACAGAGAAGGCACTTAAGGGTTCCTACATGACACTCAAGGTTCAAAGGTTTTCTTCAACCTGGGCTTGGTCCCAATCAAATGGGAGGGTTTTTTTAGTTGATTTCTTTGGGTTTGATTTTTTCCAGAATCCAAAGACTTAGACTTCTCCACCTCCAATCAAATAAAAAAGCACAATAACACTCTGGCCCACCTCTTTTATGATAACCTGGAGTAATTACCTACTCACTTCAGCTGCTACAGCCCTGCTTCTGGAGACCCCAGAATACACCAGTGGTCTCAGCATTAACTGTGCTGCTCAGCATTAACTCCTTGTTTCTCAACTCCCTTCTCTGCCAGCTGATGTGTGAATATTGGGGGGAGGAAACTCAAGGAGTTTTTGGTCCTTCTCTAATTTGTCTCTGATCCTAGAAAACTGAACACAAGCTGTCCTGTAGAATGCAAGGAAATCTCTCCCCTAAGCACTCTGTTTCCTCCATCTTGATTCAAAGTTGAAACTAGATTGAACAAAAATTAAAAGAAACCAAACATCAACTACTTACTAGCCAAATAATGGACAAAGGACTCAGGCATCCTGAGGAGGACAGAACCAATACAGGTGGGAGAGAAAGCTGATAGACACAAATTGTCTAACACAATGGTCTGAAGAAACATTATAGATCAACAGGGAACAGGGCATTTTTCTTCTATGAATCAGCATGGAAACCTTTCTGTAGATGTCAACACAATATGTGCTTTGCCTAGATACCCCACTGAATTCTTTAATTTATAATTTCTGTGATTCAGAGGCATAAACTAGATTGTTCTTCTCTGTTTGATCTGAGATATCCAGCCCTTCTCTGCAATGTTTGATTGTCTTTTGACTTTCTGTCTCTAGTTTAAGTGGCTACAATAATCCTAAACAGAGCTCTCCACATTTCAGCAGACATAGGTCATGCAGTAGTGACGTTTTTGATAATGGTTCATAGTTTGTTACACTGAGAATCAGGGGATGTCAAGGGATTTCCCACCTGAGATTTACCCACCTTCCCCAAAATTATTTTGGATGGAAAGGAGCAGCAAAGTCCAATATAATATAAAGCACATTTTTGGCTAACATCTGAAATGCCTTCAGATATCATCTAAAGTTACACACACATGTCCCCAGTGAAGCCTGAAACAAAGCTCTCAGAGAAGACAGGATTAATTTGAGGTCAGAAGGGCTTTGCTTTCTGTCATAACATTGCCATGATGTAGTACCAAACTCATTACTTACCATGACATGAAGCTAAGAGACTAAGGAATGGTTTAGAGTGTGTTAGCTTATACTCCCCTTCCACTGCAATATCTTCTCTTGAGGATGGCAGCAAACAATCTAAACAAGGACTTGTGTGTATGGAACAACTTAGTCCCCATGCAAACAATATGGGGACATCAGGGATTTTTGTGAGATGCTATGTTTTTGTTGTATCCAAATTGCCTACAGATTTTTCTATGTGTCAGTCTCAGCTTGGAGGGGGCCGTGTTCTTTAATTAAACCAAGTGATTAGACAGTTGGAGAGAAGGGAAACTAGTTCACAATATGTCATCTGACCTTTTCTACCTTTTTCCTCAGCTCTGATCAGCTGTGAAGCAATTCTGAACTTTTCAAAACAATTTGTTCTTCAATTTGGAATAATGACAGTAAATAGTTCTTTAAATAGTCTCATTTGTCAGCTGTCCATTGGGATTAGTGAACATTAAAGAACCTGATCTCCTTTAACTGGATACTTTAGCTGTCTACTGCTGACCTTCCATATGATCCCAGGTAGGTATTGTTCTCCAAGGGTCTTGGGTTCACCAGTTATAAAGTTGGAAGGGACAACTCTAATTGTTTAGTTCTGAAACACTGAGACCTGAGAATTTCCATGAATTCAACCCTTTTTTAGTGTACCAGCTGGGAAAAGACACCTCATACTCAGTAAAATACTCCCTGCACTGGGGGTTGTACCATCAACTAAAATTTGGTTGCTTCAAGGGTAAATCGTACTTTTGCCTGAACATTTGCCCCTTCTTTTTGGCTAGCTGTGTGTTTCTTCAACCTCTGCAAATGAGCTGTTGTTATCTATGAATTCTCTTTCTACTTTTTCCTGTATAGATAAATAAAAACTTAGAGTCAATGTTATGCTTGTGAGCTGTGTCTGAACAAGCACACTCTGCTGACAATAGCAGATTAAAAAAAATAAAAAGCTACCAGGTTCCAGTTATTTTGAGTTTAATGCTCATGCATAATATCTCCCTAGAAACATTAGGACTTTTGTTATTGTCACCCTCACAAAGTTTACACTGAACCTCTTATATATTGTCTGATTAATCTAAGCATATACTGAAAATGCTTCTGACATTTATGGAGGTACATCAGCATGCGTGGAGCAACAGGGATCCAACAAAAGATCTCAAAATCCACCTATAGTGGAAGTCCAGAGGAGAAAAGGGAGTGTAGCCAGGAAAAAAACCCTATTATTTACGTATCTCTCTGTATAGCAACTATCTTGTATAGCAATTATCTTCTGTCGATGTCGTGGGCCCTCCACAAAGCTGGATGTCTTGAACAATGCCTCAGTATATTGGATACAAGCTCTGCTCTCTCCCCACCTCAGCTATCTTTGATTGCACACTTCCAGGTGCTGATTTCCAGATTAAGAGAGTTTTTATTTCAGACTTTTCACACGCTGTCAAAGTGGTGTTTGATTACATCAATAGAGACAAAATATCAGTGCTTAGTGGAAATAAAGAGATTTTTTAAGTGGGGAGATCTATTTTTGTCACTTCCTCCTGTGGGGCAGGTTATCAAGATGACCTGCAAACAGCATTGTGGTAAAGAACAGCTCGCTGTTTTGGGAGGTGAGGGGAGACAGATGGTATTTAAGGTGGGTCATAATCAGTGAAGGACTCTTTGGACAATATCCTAATAAATACTCTAAAAAAAACCTGTCAGACTCTCATAACTCAATATACATACTATCATTCTTTCCCTCCTACTCCGTGACCTAGTTAAGATTTGTCTTTTAGTATTGCCACAATGAACTCAGCTATGAGGACAAACTTTGGAGTTACTGGTAAGAGATTCTGAAGGACGTTTATGGGTAGGACCCGTGCAGAGATCAATAGGAGTGTGTTTGTTTCAGGCTGGGATGCCTTATGAGGCCTGCACCTGCCCTTCAGAGGTATTTTTCCAATTGTGGTGTAAATCATGGACCCAGCAGGTCCCTTGGGCCCTACCTTAGCCTGGTACAGTGTCAAAAAGCAGAATATGACCATAATTATAGGACTGATGAACTCCCATGGAGACAGGAGGGCTCTGCACAGTTGTGCAGTGCTTGACTCCAGGTTCAGAGTTTTCTCAGGCTTTTACCTCTGTGTGATGGATGCAGAAGTAAGATTCTTTGCAGGACATTTTCCAGGAGGAAGCTCCCAGTCATCTCTCAGCAGATCTGTAAGGGAGGGAGGGAGGGACATGAAAGTCAATTAGTCCAACATTTGGAAGACAACCCATGTGTTGTCCTGAAAAAATGCTGCTCTTTCCCCAGTACTAGGGGCCTCTGTAATTCTCCTCCTCATTTTTGGATTGAAGCTTTCTTGTCCTGCTTCTGGATTTACAAAATCTGCTCTATGTCCCTCAGAGAGAAAGGGTATCATAATTTTCTTGACACAGTGGTTGCCTTCCTCCCAGACCCAATTAGCTCCAGGAATGAAGCCTTGAGACTGCCTTCCTACTTGGACTTTCTCCAGGGAGACCACTAGGCCAGACAGCCACTGTTGCCATGAGCAGGGTGTTTCTACCGGGAGTGCTGACAGCCTGTTTTCATCAGCTCCGAATGGAAAAATTGTTTGGAAAAAGGCCTGAAATGTTTATCAAAGAACCACGGCATTTAGTGTAAATGATGAAATGACGGCAAATTAATCTAAGACCCACCATGGCCGCTATCAGGAATCATGGCTGTAATAGCTGTGATATGGTCAGTGGGAGTTTCACCCCCAGGCCTGTAGTGGTTTCATAGGCAACTCTTGTCTTTCAGCTGAAATGCAGCTGCTTCTGGGGTGGATCACAAGGTCTGCAGGGCAGAGTTCAAAGGTGACCATTGCAGTGCTCATGGCTACTTCGTGCTGCTGCATCTGACTGTGGCCTTTGGAAGCCTTTTGCTTCATACTGTTAAGTTTATCATGACAGGGACCAGCCTGTTGTTTTATGCTGTGATGAGGATTAATAATCCTCATCATGGTTGATGATGTAAACATGAGACTGTCTGAGTTTAGTAAGGGCTAAAGGCCACAAGGAGAATGGCTCTTTGAATGTCTTGTGGTAACCCCAGGGAAATCTTTCCTTTCCTTAGCAGTCATGAGTTCAGGCTGTTCCTCTAACAAAAACTACCCCTTAGGCCTTTCTGACTCATTTGCAGAGTAATAATTAGGAAAGAAGAATTTCTTCCACTCACTTGGCATCACCATTGCTTGTGAAGCCCTTCTGGTAATGAGTGTTACTTCTGTGCACAGAAAAAAAGGTTTTAATCTTGCATGGGCTATAGCAACCCCATGTAAAACATTCAAAAAATGCATTTTTAAAAGTTCGGCTTCTAGCTCTTATGGGCTAAGACCTATCTTCTGAACTGGGAGCTGAGTGTAATGTCATGGTGGGGTATTTCTCTTCAGTGTACAGGCAGCCTGCAGCTGTCAGTCACAGGGCTACACTTTGCATGCACTTTTGAATGTCAGTGTGGTGGTGGGTCTACACACCCCGGAGACATTACTGACCATTTTCAAGGGCAGAGTCAATATTAACAAAATTATCATGCAGCAGACAAAGGAAGAAGGAAGGAAGATTCATTAAGCCTTTCTTGTATCTGTTATCAGTGTTACCTCAACAGATGCCTAAGAGGAATGTGACATCCAAATTTATGCGCTGGAGCTGAGCAGGGAATCTATTATTTCTTTTTCTGAATGGTTAAAGCAGAGAGACCTCAGTATTTTGCTTGGAGATTTCCCCAATGCCTAGAGCTGACCAACACTGTCTCACCATGCCTAGGGAAGGAGCAATGTGTGAGTGGAGCACTGATGGCATAGAGGCACCTCACTTCTTCTGCTCAACCTGTTGCCCTTCACCCCTGACTCTGGACTAATTAAGCCCAGAGTTCATTAGGATTCACTTCTGATTTTCCTTTGCTGCTAAGCATTTGCCCGGAGCTGAAGATCCTGAGAGGTGCTGGGTATGAGATTGGAGCGAGGGTTGGAGTGAAAGCTATTGTTGCTCTTATCACACTGTGAGGTTTGTTGCATTCTAAGGAAATCATCTGGTACTTGGCTTTCCCCACTTCCCTGGCCACCGTGAGGTTTTAGGACAATCCCTAATCTGTTCCCTTGTGAACACTGAGGGCCTTTCTTGTGGGAAACAAGTTTGCAAGTTCAGTTGTTTCTATCAAAGATGAGAGAACATCCAAGCAGCGCCAGACAGTACAAGCTTCCCCCACAGGCACTCTGGTTCTGGCATCCCACACTGATCTATCACCACCAAGACCCACAGCACAAGCCAGCATCTCTGTCCCGAGCAGCCACCTCCTCCGCCTCCGCCTCCGCTCATAGCCTGCGTTCCTGGCTGCCTACCTCGCCTCCTCTCCGGCAGAGTTGCCAGAGAAAGGAGACACAGTGCAAAGCCTGGGAAAAGCTGACACTGACTTTTCTCTCCCCTCACAACTGCCTGTGCACAAAAGAACACCTGCAGGCACACAAACCCTTGTGCTTGAACATGTGACTGGGACCTGTGTCCCACTTGGTGGGATGGCTGCGATGTCTGAACTCTGCAGGGTTCTGGCTGGCAGTGGGAGTGGAGCAGGGATGTGCCTTGTTGGGGGAGGGGAATAAAGGTGGCACTTGGGGAGCAGCACAGTGATGAGGTGGCAGTGAGGATTGGGGTCCTGATTCTCTCCCCCTGTCCTCTCCTCTCTTCCCCTCCTGCCCCTCACCAAACCTACCCTTCATCTCCTTATCACACACTGCTTTTCACTCCCTCCTTGCTACAGGGAAACAGCCACCCAAGAAGCAAGGAAGAGTATCTCACTCTTGATGCTGTCAAGATCATTGCTGTGTTGCTTCTGGTGCCTTGGGTACTGAAGAGCACCAGTTCTGCTTCCCCACAGACCACTTCTGCCATCACCCAAGCCCTCATCTCTCTTGCAAGAGGTGCTGATGACAAAATTCAAATCCAAAGATTCGGGACACTTCCCATGCCTTTCCTATCTTTCCTTTCACAGCTTGGCCATGACTGCATCTCAGCCCCCTGTCAGAGGTCAAGGAGGAAATTTGTTTCCACCCACCTCAGGATAAGTCTCAGTCTTTCCTCCTCCCATTCCACTTGCTGAGCAAACCTAGCCCTCTCACTCCACCTCAGAGATGAGGATCAAAGGATCCCCCTGAGTTCTTTCCTCAAAGTCCTGCTGAAACAACAGAAGCACGTCTGGTTGTGGTTTCCCTTGGGAAGGTTCCAGATAGTGGCTGTGTTACCAGCCAGCTGCTCTTCTGCCTGTACCTGCTCCCTGCCTCCCTGCCCACCCCGGCCACTGCATTACTGGTGCTCCTTTCCTCTGCCACCTTTACACACCACAGCCTCCTGGCCAGAGAGGGGCAGAGGAGGGATGAAATATTGTGGGGTCAGGAGGTAATGAGACAACTTGGTTTTTCCTCTTGCCTCCCACCTAAGGGTCTTGTTGGAGGGGCTGAGGATGTGGGACAGAGCTTCAAACTGAGTCACCCCTTGAAGATGTCCACCCCACCAAAGGATAGAGGGGTCTGGCTGGAAGGGGAAGCTCCTTTTGCATGCCCTGATTCTCCTCAGTCTGGATCTGAGCTGGCTTTGCCACAAAGACATCAGCAAACCTTCATGAGATTGCACAGGGGAGAGAAAATGCATGTGGAGTCCCTAATACAGTGGCAGTTGCCAGTGATGGAAATGGGAAGTAAAGCAAACCATCAGGAGTGCTTGTCAAAAACACAAGGCTTGGGAGAGTGGGTAGGAGTTGATTGTTTGCTGGTAAATCGCAGTGGGTTTCATGGAGGAGCACCCAGGGCAGCCTTGAAACCCATCCATTAGTTCAGTGGGATTTAATGTCTTCCAGTGAGTAAATATCATCTCATTTTGTTAGCATAAAGTGGTCCTCATCAAAGTATTGGCAAAATGACAACATTTTTTCATAAATCCAGCAAATTGCAGTCTGCCTACGGTCATCCACTGGAGTCTTTCTTTTCTTACTTTAATTGAACTTTGTGTGGGGGAGGGAAAGGGGATTACATTTTTTATTGCTGGCTGTGTTTTATGGGAGACCTGTCAGCTGGAAGTGACAGTGCCAATTAGGGTTGCATGTTTTTGTGTGAGTTGCAGAGTCTTAGAAAGCAGAAGAAAAAGGGGGGTGCAGGCGTGCCAAGCTATTTACAGTGATAGGTCTGGGGAAGAGAAAGATGGGAGATACCTTGGTTGCTACCTGTGGCTGTGAGACTTGCCCTCCATCCTTCTTCCCTCCTGCCAAAACACACACACATTCCCTGAGATGTGCCTAGGGAAGATTGGAGGCTTATTTACCACTGCCCTAATCACACCTTTCCCCAGCCACCCAAGCAAGGCTCCTGACTGCACACAGGGTATTTTGTGATCTTCTCCTATGTGTTTCCATAGGTGTGAAGCAAACACCTTCTGAAGGGAACTCCTTAGGTCTCCCTTGGGTCACTCTCTGTGATGCAAGTAATCTCAGAACAGTGTTTTGGGAGGGAAATGCACAAAAGTCTGAAACACTGCAGGCTCTCTGGTGTCTTACAATAAAGTGATTCTAATTCAATCTGCGAAGGACAATGAGCATGATATGTGCTTGATTTGCATATATCTCCTCACATTAGTGAAGGGACAAGGGAAAGAGAAGGAAGGTAAGATGCTATATTTCCAGGTAATCTTAACCCTTCGATTTACTCTCTTGAGCCAGGTATCTTATGGCAAATGCAGCAACAACCTTTTAAAATTCAGAGCCAAAGCTTTACTTTCTAATTGCTGAGCATCCTGGGTGCTCACTGAGATGGCTGACAATCTCTCCTTTCTTTACATCCAGCAGCTCTGCTTCTGCCCTAGACATGAGGTCTATCAGCCAGCTTCATGGGCTAGATGGCAAATTCAGCAATCTGGGCAGAGGGGCATGTAGTGTGGGAGGTCACAGTATGCTTTGAAAGCCAGGCTGCTCCCCTTTGTGGAAGGGATGGGTGCTCAGGATTTATGCTGCTGTACATGAAAAATAAACACTTGGTCTCCACATGCTTTGCTAGTCAGTGTGTGCTACCCAGCTGATTCAAACAGCCATCCATCAACCCTCCCTTGACTCATCACCACAACACTGAAGTACACGGGGGAGTGAGTACTCCCACATGGGGATGAGAGGAGGCTCCGTTTGCCATGAGATGTTGAAATACCCCTTTGAGCCAGCTCCTAATGGAGGCAGTTGGACACAGCATTGCCTTGCTGCTGTAAACTATCATTTCCAGCTCTGACTAAATGTACATTTTTTATCTTTCCCTGTGACACAGCATATCTCCTTTTTAGGTTCAGGGCCCTATGGGCCAGGGCAGGAGTTTGCTCATGTGGGGCAGATGGGATGTTCTCTGTGGCTGAATTTCAGAGCTGCTGGCCATCATGGATGACAGAGGAGAAGTCCCTTTTGGCAAAGTGGAGGTGGTGCTTGGCTCTTTGCTTGGCTGCTTCTCTGGGTTTCCACTATTACTCTATTAATAGCCTTTTTTTCAAACAACATTATCACTAATTATAATTTATTGGGAATTTAATTACACATTTGACAATGATACTGACTGCTGGTGCTTGAGCACCAAACAGGAATTTTAATGAGAAAAGAAGTAAAATGAATAATGAGTTAAAAGGGAGATGGGTTTTACCAAGCTTGTGTTTAAACAAGATGATGAAGAGTGTGATGAAAGTTTATCTGCATGGTAAGATAGATGAATGAGTTGATTCTGTTGAAGGCCAGGTGGCCCGAAGTATTCATTCTTCTTTCCTGGGACTGGACAGCTCTGAACCGGTGCCTTTGGGAGAGTAGTGAAATATGAAACACAGACAGTGGGATTGAGTGCTGACTTAGTAGGTTTCCTAATGACACCAAGCTGTGTGGTGGGGTTGGCACATTAGAGGGATGAAATGCTATTCATATGGACCTTGACAGGCTTCTGAACCTTATGGAGTTCAGCAAGGCCAAGTGCAAAGTCCTGCACCTGGGTCTGGGCAGTCCCAACTACAAATGCAGTCTGGGCAGAGAACGGTTTGAGAGCAGCCCTGAGGAGAAGGTGTTGGGGTTGTTGGTTGACAACAAGCACAACAGGACCTGGCAATGTGCACTCACAACCCACAGAGCCAGCTGTTACCTGAGCTGTAAAAAAGTAGCATGACCAGCAGGTTGAGGGAGGGGATTCTGCTTCTTTACTGTAGTGAGACCCCCACCTGGAGCCCACCACTCGTATGGCTCTGGAGCCCCAACACTAAAGGACGTGGACCTGTTGGAGAGAGTCCAGAGTAGGCCATGGAGATGCTCCAAGGGCTGGAGCAACTGTCATATGAATACAGGCTTAGAGAACTGGGATTGCTCATCCTGGAGAAGAGAAGGCTCCCTGGAAACCTGACAGCACCTTTCAGTATCAAGAGGGGCCTGCGAGAGGGCTGGAAAGGGACGTTTTACAGGGGCATGTAGTGACAGGACAAGGGGGAATGGCTTTGAACTGAAAGGGCATAGATTGCAGGTAGATTTAGATTGGATGTTAAGAAGAGATTTTTACTGTGAAGGTAGTGGGGCACTGGAACATGTTGCCCAGAGAAGCTGTAGCTGCCCCATCCCTGAAAGTGTTCAAGGCCGGGCTGGAGGAGGCTCTGACCAACCTGGTCCAGTGAAAGATGTCCCTGCCCATGGTAGGGGGGTTGGAACGAGATAAGCTTTAAGGTCCTTTCCAAACCAATCTTTCTATCATTCTGTTCTATGAAATGGGAAGGTGGTCTCCAACAAACTGCCCCATCTTTGGATAGGTGTTATTCCTCTGACACAGTGGCAACATTTGTGTGTGGGTGCACAGCCCTGCTCTGGTCCTGTCTCCTCAAAGCTGCTGTGTGTGAACAGTTTTGTGGGGACCCAACTTGACAAAGGACTTGGAATGAAGTGGATTCACAGACATCTCCAGTGGAACTCCTTGAAGGTGGTGAGGAGTAGGTGCTCCCAGTATTTTCTAGATGCAGGTGATGGTTGACAAGTTACATAACAATAGAAACAACTAGAACTAGGGAACAACTAGAACGTTGTGCTAGGAGCACCCTTGTTTTCCATGAAGCTCTAGCAGTGACAGTACCGCACTGACATGTGTGGGTCTAGGCTGCCTAAACAAAAGAAGCACTGTTATTTTAGGAGCAGTGGAATGTCCACCTATTGAACATGCAGAATGAGGCCTCTATTGGATATGCAGAATGAGGAGAGCGGGGCATAGGTCCAGCCCTGTATCTGGCAGGCCAAGAGGAAGCTGAGGACACCCTAGAGGGTCTAAAATGGCTCAGGCAAATTGCTTCTGCCTAAGTTTCAAGTCAGTGTCTCTCTGCTGACTATCTTTTTTCAGATCCTGCTGGATAACAGAGAGAGGGCAAAAGCTAGAGAACATATCTCTGTCCAGAAACTTAAAATACTCTTGTGACAGGAGTATTAGAGTTCAGACAAGAACTTGCCAAGTTTCGTCTCTACCAGTATCTTGTCTCCAGTGATAATGGATGATTCAGGAAAGTGTGACCCTTCCTTTGCCCCTAATCTTCTGTTGGCACTATTTCCAAAACTTTTTTCATCCCACAAAGGCCGCTCTGTATAAATACATTGAAACAGATCCCCAAGAAACAGAGCTTAGAATTTCTCTTCTCTCTATAACTATTCCCATCCAAATAAACATATTCAGAAAAAAAAAATTAAATGGTTACCCAGATTTAGCAAATAAATCAATCCAAACACATGAATCCAGAATTATCTTACAGCAACTCCTTTGCTGTTTTGTGGTGCAGTTTTAGAAATACATTTCTTCTCCCCTCAGAATGACAACATGCAGATCCCCTAAGAAGCATGGAGCATCACCTTCAAAACTGCCTCTGGTAAAATTTTTCTGGAAACATTCCAGGGATAAAGTTTTGCCATGTGTTTCATGTCCCATGCAGCATGCAAGATGGAGTTATTTGTTTGTTTCTGCTTTGTCTTTGTTTGTGCAAACTGACGCCGCAGGGACTTTTTTTGAGGGCATTTTTCAGCCAAGTAGATTATTTTATATAAATACAGTTAAATAAATAGATTTATCATTAGAATAGCTTCAGTCTGTTCCATCTATCTATCTATCTATCTATCTATCTATCTATCTATCTATCTATCTATCTATCTATCTATCTATCTATCTATC
>VZUI01058291.1:0-10094 GCA_013401135.1 Cettia cetti
ATTGGTTAAGTAACAGAAACAACACCTGGGAGAGGGATTGTTATGAGAAAAATGTTATTTACTTAGAAATGTTATGGGTATTTACAGGAACTGTCCCTGAAAGAAAATTCTCCCAAGAAATCTTTCCAAGGGAAGAAAAATCAGCCACTGACAGGCTGAAAACCTTACAGACTCAGCTGTTGGTGTCCAGGGCATGTGGAAAACTCCTCGAGCTGCTCTGGGGAGTGTGAGACCCTGGCTGGGGACCCAGGAAAGCATTGCCTTTTACCTGAGTCCATGGGAAAAGCTTCCAACATTCAGATGAACTGAAAGCAACAAAGGTTTGAAATAAATAGTTTAGTTTGTCACAGGGTGAAACTTTGTAGTTTTGGGTTTTTAGAATGGAGGTAGATGAAGGCAAGATGGAGAATTCTGGGTGGTGACCCATGTTCTTCTTCTCCTCCCCCTTTTGCTGTGATCTACCACTGAGACATTGATAGAATGGATTTGAGGTAGAAATTGCATGTCTAGAATAATTATTCACTTCCATCTTTACAGTCCTTCTGGCCTTACCATCACAATCAAGTTGTTCCTTTTGCTCTTCCCTTGCTATTTCTTCCCATACTGAAAATCAAAACCTGATGTCATCTAGATCAACTTTGCAATGAGAACTGCAGTGCCAGGGAATGGCTACCTGAGCATAAAAACATGCAGCTCAAAGCTTTAAACCTGTGCAGATCCTTCATGAGAATGGGTCCAGTCTTTCAGATGCAAAATGGCAACTTGAACTGCATAAAAAAATGCAGGTTTTTTGATCTCTCCTCAAATGCACTGCACACAATATTTTGCTCTGCACATAAGCAGTCCATCATCAAGGCTTTCTAGCCTTTACTTGAAAGTGTCATTAACAGGGGGTTTGGGACATTAAAGATACACTTTCACCATTAACTCATTTTAAAGGCACATTCTCTTTCCTTTTAAATCTGTACTGCACCTTCCATTTGATTTTGGCAAACAGAGTCACAAGACAAGAAAGATGAACTCAAAACTTCCAAAAGTGAATGTGACCTCTGAAGATTGCATCCTGTTTTACCAGCTGCTTCATCAACATCTGTGCACCCAGGAGTAGCCCGAGACACAGAGAAGGACACAGCTCCTGCTAATTTTGATTCTGTTATAGGGAAAATTCATTAAGAGATTGTAGGGAAAAAAGAGCAGGGAATGAACAGTCTATAAATGTTTCAGTGGTATCATGGTAGAGCACATGAATAGCTTTAATGTGGAAAAAAATAATATATGGGCTAATAAAAAGCCCTCTTTTAATTTCTCTCTGTAACATCTCCCTATGACTTGACCATCTGTACATTGATAAATGAGTAAAAATACTGCAGTGTGCGGTGCCAAGGGACTTGTAAATTCATAGTAGCTGACTACAACTGCACCATGTTGAGAAAATCCCCCAGGACAACCTTCAGCTCTGCACAAGAAGCCAAAATTAGCCCTTCCCCCTTCAGCTGCTTCAGAGTCATGCTGGCTTCACCAACCAAAGAGTAATTTCTGATCTAAAACAATACTTGAAAAGAAACAAGGATAGTTTGAGTGCAAGACAACTTGGGAAGATCTTTCCTTTGTAAAGATGCTACTGCACATCCACTCAGCTCATAATACACCACATCTTGAAGCATTTTCCTTTCACTCCTCAGTATTTTACTTGAATAAGCTACATACACTCTTAAGAAAATGATACAAAGATTATGGTTGTGCACAGGATATGTATCAAACATTGTTTCTAGTACAAAATTTATAGCTTCAGATTTTTTGTAAATTCAAATTCATAGCTTAGAAATTTGCTTTGTAGGAAAACTATATGATGTTCTCTTCTTAAACTCAAACGTCCATGGGAAATAAAAGGAGAAAGAACTTTAAAAAGTATTTAAGAATATCTTAAATTGCTCTAAATCAAGAACTATAGTAATTTCTTGGGTTTGATTCGCAACCAAATGATTTTACTAGGAAAACAGTTTCTCTGCAAACTTGAATGGAGGGTTTCACCATGCAAGTAATGGGAGATGATTACTCTAAGTGAATATTTCACCTCGGGGTGTATTTTGCAATCCAACAAACCATAATCTATCAGGAGCATCTCATCTCAGTAACTTCGCTGAATACTCCTCACAGGATTTCTGATTCAGTCAGAATATAAGGAGTATGGCCAGAGAAACCTCTTGATAATGTTTGTTTTTGAAGGAGGAGCAGAGTGGGGTTTTTACATTTTTGCACAATAGTCCTATTTTTGCTGGGCCCAAGTTACCCTACATTGCACAGAATTTCTGATGTCAGGGTTGAAATTAGAACTACAAAATCCTCAATACCAAGGATGCAGTGTGTCCTTACAAGAGAAACATCAAAAGAATTGTGCCAAATTAAAGGTTTTGAATACAAAGATCTAACAACAGAAGAGTTCATACATGCTTGTACAAAAAAATATGAAGTGCATCTGCAACCTATGGCTTGGAAATTATTCATTAAAATAAGAAGGTCCTAGCTTTTAGATATGAAGGGCTTGATGTTTTGACTTTCTTCTATTTTGATCTTAATGTGAAACAATTTATAGCATCAAAACATTGTTATATTTCAGAACTTTCTTCTTAATTGTAATGCCAAAATAGATAATAATTAAAATTTGCTTTTCAAATCATCTTTGAGAAGAAAGGAATAATAAAATTATCCTAATAAATCCACTGGGGTATTATTGTTACTCTGAAATATCAAAGAATTTAGGATTCATTGAAGATTTATTGTCATACAAAACATTGAAGTGTTAATGATCCTAATCTGAAACTGGGTGTTCTTCCTTTGATTAGGCCCTATACATCAGTATGACAATCTTAATACTTTCTGGTTAGACTGATAAATGAAACTGATTTTATTACATTCCTCCATATGTCTGCAAGTTAATATAGAAATAAAACTATTTCCTTATAAATTTTAAATCATAGAGTCACAAGCACAGTACAGCTGTTGCTTTACTTTGCAGTGCACACTGAATTACAAAATGGATTAAGCAATTTACCACCCCCCAAACATGAGAAAATTATGGGAATTTTGCCTCTGAGCTGATGTTCCTCCTAAGAAATGCTTCAGTTGAAACTGATCAAGCATTTAACATTTGAATGAGTTTACTAATTTAAGCAACAGTACTATTCATATGCTCACAGCCAGGAGCACACACACCTCACCTCACTGATTGAGTACAGGGGACCTGCAAGTCCACAATTATTCTGGAGTTTTCACTGTGGCTTACAAGCAGCTCCAGCTCACGTTTCTTAGCGTGACTCAAACACAGCAAGAACAATCACATATTTCCTAAGATAATGAGCCCTTGTTAATTCTTCGTTTATCCTTACTAAGAAAACCTAGGAAACCAAGCTTTATATTGTAAATGGATAAACAAAAACGAGAGCAAAAATTTTTCCTAAGAGCTACATGGGAATAAAATAACTTCATCCATTTCAAAATATTTCATGCATACCAAACCTTGCAAAGTAGGCATGAATATTTTCAGCAAAAAGTATTTATGCTGAGAATTGCAATCTTTCACTTGCACATCAGTGTAAGTTAATAAATATCTTTCAAAAGCTTCCTCATTTTTTTTCAGTTTCCAAATCCAAATTTAAATACCATCCATCAAGAATTCACATACACAGAACAAGCACAGCAATAACAAATGAAAAATTGACTCTCTGAAGCAGGCAATTTAATTCCTAGTGCGCAAGATAATGCAAACAAAACTAGAAGCAGTAACTAAATGTAGCAGCATTTCTTAGGGAGCAGGGGCATGATCTGCTCCTGAATTAGGTTGGACAACCCAGCTTGGGCCCAGTCGGCCTGGGCCCAGTCAGCCTAGGCCCAGGGACAGGCTTGAGTGAAGGCCAGGACCTGTGGTGCAGTTAGAAATTACATTAAGGTATGCAGGGAAAGATAGTAGTTTATTTATGAGGTAATTGGTATAGATGCTAGTTTGAGCACTTCAGCCACCTTATGTGTGAAAGCAAACAATATTTATTTACATTCTTGTATGCTGCATGCCAATGAGGGGATGCTTTGCTTTGTAAACAATATTAAATTGTATGAAAACTGCCAATTTGGCAGAGAATAAAGGAGAATGTATGTAGCCACATTGGTGTGATTATGTTACTTGGCTGGCTTCTCACAATTATTGGGGAACTTCCCGTTTCATCTGGCACCCGGAAACTGGGACCCCAATGTGTTGATGTTTATTTTTTTCCCTGTTTGCCTTTCAGGGCTCTGTTTTTTTTAAATGCAGAATTTCGTTTAAGCACAGAGTTCTGCTGAAGTACGTGTTCGCTTGAATTCAGAAAAGTCTCCGCGCTTTGCTCCGACTCTGATCTGCGAGCGCTGGTCGGCGCTACCGTTGGTAGCCGTGTCCGGAGCACGCTTCACAAAGGGATCTGGATGGGAACGAATTGGGAGCTGAGAAGCCAGATTGATCAGCAGGTGAGGTCCTGGTTCGGAGGAGAGGACCAGAGACTGGAGTTGCATGGCCAAGCAACGCCTGCCAGGTGTGCCGTGCTCCAATGGAGACAGACGGGGCAATCGGTCTCCTTGTGAATATCCTCTCCAAGAGAGGCAAAAAGGTCAAGGAGGCTGTAATTGAAAACTTGACCCAATGGGCCTGAAAGAGACTGAAGCTAAGAAAGTCCTCATTGCTGTTTTGTGCGGCAGAGTGACGTGAAATAGGAGACTGTGGGATTGTGCAGTCGAAGGTGGCAGGGACGGCAAGGAGGCGCAGGAGCTCGGGGCATTGTGGAAGAAAATAATTCTTGCCCTTGAACAATGTCCATGGAGAGAAAGATCGCCACCACCGCCGCCTCAGTCGAGGCTTTAGAGGGGTCGGTGGATGAACAAAAGGGAAGAAAAAAGGGAGGAAGCCAAGCCCTCTTGGGTCACAAAGTTCTTTGGTGTGGGCCATGTGCAGCCAATGAAGGGATGGGCGGCTCCGGTGTGTTCCTCCATGCAGGAAGTTGTGCAGAGTGTGTCCGACCAGGCAGAAGTTGCTCCGCCAGTGGACAAAAAGACTGAAAAGAAAAAGGAGGCGGCACAGCCTCCAGAGTCTGGGGGCGTGGTAAAAGATGAGCAGCCAGGCGGGGCCATGGGCGGGACAGAGCCGAAACAGCAGACTCAACCAGGGGGTGGAGAACAGGGCGGAGACAGCAGCGCAGCAGCAGCAGGGGGGCCAGAAGCGACCGGCCGGCCGTGCAACGCAGCAGAGTACCCCCTCCCCCCAGAGTCAGACACAGATTCTGAGCCTGACAGCCACAGCCCGCAAAGACCACAGCGGCTGCAGAAAAGCACCCAGCAACCAGACCAATTGCAACAAATATTAAATAAATTAAGTGAAATATCTACTCGACAGGACAAATTAGAAAAGCAATCTAGTGTGACTTCTCAACCGGTGAGGCAGGGGAGATGTAGTCCCCTCCCTCCTCCACTGCCACCAACGATGCCAGTGGAGCCTTCAGCTCCTCCAGCACACCTGCTTTCTACGCCAGCACTTCCAGCCAAGACTTCCAGAGATCCAATCTGCAGGCGATGGACTGGGGTCATTCGAGATGCAATCCTAGATGGAGACTGGCAGTCTGCAGCTTCAGTCTCCTGCCCTGTAATTATAAGCAATGGGACTGTTTCCTGGGAGCCCCATGATTGGAAAATGCTTCAGCAAGCCAAGCAGACAATGACAAACTACAGAGTCAGGTCAGAGGCTGCACGCAACATCATTCAGTACATCTTTATTGCAGACCTCCTCTGTCCTGCTGATTCTCCAGCATTGCATCCTTGCTGTTGACACCATCACAGTTTCTCATCTTAGAGTGAGAATGGAAACGCTTGGCAGTTGAAGAGGCCAACAGACACCAGGCTGTGGGAGACCCTTTGTATGGAATTCAGCCAGACACGCTCACTGGACAAGAACTGTATTCCATGACAAATGTGGCACTTACATATCCCCCGAACTTCATCAGTTGTCTCAGTCGCTGGCTCACAAGGCTTTGCTTTTGGTACTGGACAAGAAGAAGCCAGCACCCTATGCTACCATCAGGCAAGGAGCAACTGAACCCTATGGCCAATTTATTGACAGACTCTTAATCGCACTGAAAGATGCACCTGATGTGACTGCAGAATTGCAAGATCACCTGTTTTGCTCTCTTGCTTTTGAAAATGCCAATCCACACACCAAAATCATCCTGGCCACTCTTCCACGGGGAAGTCCTGTTGATGAGATGTTGGTGAGAGTAATTTGAGCTGAACAGAGCAGTCAAACTGCAGCATTCACAGCAGCCATGCAAGATGCCATGAAACAGCAAGGAGACATCATTGCAGCTGCTTTGTCAGGTGGTGAAATTGATAACCTCAATCACAGCAACAGGTCAACTAACATCAGTTGCCTTTGGTGTGAGGCAACAGGACCTGGTCCTCCACAAGCAGACGAGGTGTGATCGTGATTCCAGGAGTCATTGATGCACTGAAGAAGTGAAAGCAAAATTGTTCAAGTAGATTTGAGGAGCCTCGCAGCAGTCATGAAATGTTTCATCAAAATGCGAGAGCCCTGCATCGACAATTTCAGATTCCCCCTGAATGAAGTCAAAGGGATTCTGTGTGCCTGACCTCAATGCAGTCATCATGGGCCTGGCCTTGGACTGGGCACAAACCAAGGGGACTGAAAGCTTTAAAATTACAGAACACCCACCCTGTTTGGGTGTCGAGTTTGAGTTCACCCATGCATGTTCTCAATCAGTGATAAGAGTTGACAACAACAACAGCACAGAAAATAATAATTTATCCAGAGCTGCCTGTGACAGCTCCAAAGGTAAGAACAAGACAGACAAGAAGACAAGAAGATTAATTCTATTGAAAGCCAAAAAAAAAAAAAAAAAGTTACATTTAAGTTAGTTTTTATTCAGTAATTGAATTGTGTTTGATATAAAAAGTTTTTAGATAAGGCAGTTTTGATTTATATAGTAAGTTTTGCTTTGTGTGTTTTATGTTAAGTATTAAGTATAGTTAAAGTTAGAAAGTTAAGTTATAATTAGTGTTTAAGATCAGACAAAAACCAGCTGTTGTCCCTTGTGTGAACATCAGAAGAGAACAGCAAGAAAACCAGCAAGATGCTGTGGACTGGAATGTATGTATTAATTGGAATTTTGGTAAGACGAACACTTGGAGTTGACCAAAGACAAAGACAAAACATGTGGGTCACTTGGGCCAATCAAACTGGGCAAGATTCATTCTGTTTATCGTTAGCTACACCATCTGATCCTTTCCGCACGTGTCTAATTGGAGTCCCATTGAATTCCATGGCAGAGTTCAAGACTTGGACTCAAGCTAAAATATATTCAAATTTAAGTGAGGCTTGGAATGTGTGGTGCACAAAGTCTACCGGTGTCCTCCACACTCATCCTGTCAATTGGTGTCAAATTCTCAAAATCTCAAAGAATGCTTTGGGGGCACAAGCTGTTGTAATTGCACAGAATCTTAACATCACTGGGACCGAGCCACAAGTGTTAGGTCTTTTGGGCTCTGCACCAGGCAATTACTGTTTGAAATTCGGACATTCTGCTGACAAATCAAATGCTTCACGGCCAAAAGATGGCAACAATTGGTTGTCTCCCAAATCTCCATTGTATTATAATTATTCCCTATAGTGTAGTAATTGGATGCAAACTGTAATGCCAGCAAAAGGTGCTGCAAGAAAATTGCCACCAGGAATTTTTCTCATTTGTGGAGACAGAGCCTGGTCTGCAGTGCCTCAAAGAGCTATGGGAGGTCCATGTTACTTTGGTAAATTGACACTGTTTGCCCCCACCATTCATCAAATTCTTGGATGGTCTCAAAAAACCCATCGAGCATGACAAAGTGCTCTCCAATTAGGCCCTGAATGTAAGGATCAAGTGATGTTATGGGCACGTCCATCTGTTATACTATCATCAATCTTTGCCTCAGGAGTCACTTCAACACAAGCTCTCACACAGTTGCAAAATCTAGCTTGCTGGACAGGAAAACAAATTATTATTGCATCTAATATGCTAAGTGAACTCGCCACTGATGTTAATAGTATTCGCCATGCAGTTCTGCAAAACCAAGCTGCCATCGACTTCCTGCTGTTATCGCAGGGACATGGATGTGACGAGTTCCAAGGCATGTGCTGCAGGAACCTGTCTGACCGTTCTCGATCCATTTTCAGGCAGCTTTCGCAGCTGAGGAACAACAAGAAGCTTATTGTTGTTGAGACTCCTTTTGCTAAATGGCTCAACTCACGGTGACTTGCTGGTTGGATCAAAGATTTAATTAGTTTTAGTATTATACTTTTTATTGTTATTATAGTTATTTTAAATATTGTGCCTTGTTTGTTACGTTGTACACAAAAAGTAGCCAGCCGTGCCTTCTACTCCATCTGGGTTGCCCAAAAAAAAAAAGGGGTATCTGTAGCAGCATTTCTTAGGGAGCAGGGGCATGATCTGCTCCTGAATTAGGTTGGACAACCCAGCTTGGGCCCAGTCGGCCTGGGCCCAGTCAGCCTTGGCCCAGGGACAGGCCTGAGTGAAGGCCAGGACCCGTGGTGCAGTTAGAAATTATGTTAAGGTATGCGGGAAAGATAGTCGTTTATTTATGAGGTAATTGGTATAGATGCTAGTTTGAGCACTTCAGCCACCTTAAGTGTGAAAGTAAACAATGTTTATTTACATTCTTGTATGCTGCACGCCAATGAGGGGATGCTTTGCTTTATAAACAATATTAAATTGTATAAAAGCTGCAATTTTGTGGAGAATAAAGGAGAATGTATGTAGCCACATTGGTGTGATTGCATTACTTGGCTGGGTCCTCACAATTATTGGGGAACTTCCCATTTCAGGATCATATTCCAAAGACACTGTGTTCTGGAGAGGACGAATGAAGAAGAGCCTTCCTTCCTTTCAAACAGTACCAAAGAAACCATAAATGTCACTTCCCACTGCTAAGGAAAAACTGACAGTTCAGAAGGAATTGTTGAGCTTTCTCACAGGCTCAGAAGGAAATGTTGAGCTTTGTCACAGGCTCAGGAGAGGAATCTTCAAATGAGTTGCGGTTTTAGAAACTTTATTTTTTTATAAGCCTACTCTACAATCCTATGCTACAATTCTATTCTACAATTCTTCTCTACACTCCTATGCTACAATCCTATTTGAAAATCATTCTCTTCAATCCTATTCTACAGGCTTATTCTATAATCCTAACTACATTCCTATTATACATTCCATCTCTAAATCAGAGATGGACTTAACAGATGGAGTCTGGAAGGGATTGTCATATCCTTTCTACTCATTCCACTTCACTGAAAGAATGAGTGGTGCCAAGCTGGACGCAGGCTTCGCTGATGTTAAAAACGGATGTTGCACAAAGGAAAAAAACCCAACAATGAACCATTACTTTCCAAGCTAAGAGCCTCAAAGGCAGGGTAATATTTTTGAAATGAAAAGGGGATTGAGTCAGAGTAGGTCTAAGGAGTGTGGGGCAACAATGGCACAACTTGCTGCAAGAGCCCCAGCCCTGGAAATATTTCAGGTCGGAGCATCCTGATCTCTTTAAGGATTTCCCTGCTCATTGCAGGGCACTTGGAGCAGATGACCTTTACAGGTCCCTGCCAGCCCAGCCCAGTCTAGGATTCCTGAATGACTGCATTTGAACAGCACCAAGGGTGGAGCTGAGGAGGAGGGGAGCTCATCTGCTGCCTTGGACTCCAGTGGAGGAGGAGCCCATCCCTGGGACACTGTTTCACCTGCAGCCCCTGGGCATTTTACCTGCAGGAGCTCCTTGGCAGACCAGCGCCGTGCCTTGTCTCTCTGTAGGCAGCAGCTCAGGAAGTCGCGCAGCCAAGGTGAGAGCAGCTTGGGCTGCCGCAGCTCTGCCGCAGCCCTTCCGTGGCTATCAGGAGTTCAGCCTGGAGAAAAAGGAAACACGAGTCTTTCAGCTGCTTCTTTCACGTCTCTCACTGCTCTCCCAGATCCCATTGTTTCAGCTGCACTCTGCACTGGCAGTTTCTGCCGTGGCACAGAGGCAGA
>VZUI01058296.1:0-16555 GCA_013401135.1 Cettia cetti
TGTTGGGGAGTGTTCTTTTCCTTTGTTATTTGTTAATAAACAGTTTTTTCCACTTTTCCTCCGAGGAGTTCCTTCCCAAACCCGGGGTTGGGGGGAAGGGGTAGTGGAGGTTTGTCTCCTCGTGGAGATTTTCCTCCTAATTTGTCCTAAACCAGGACAACAGGGTATCCTGCTCACCAAGGCCAATGTACATTCAGCAGTGTACAAGACATCCAGGCAACCTGGGCAATAATTATCCATTAGTTATCTGACCAAGCAACAGATTTTCTCTATATTGAGAAGATGCACATTTCTTTTCTCTCAGGCTCTTGATATTGCTAACATTGCTTCTTGGTCCTGTTCAGGCTGCAGATCTTCACCTCTAAACCCCAGTATAAACCCAGAGCTGTGTAAACCACTGATGGTGTTTGCTAAAAAGTACCTGTAGGAATAAGGTCATTAAACTCCAGCAACACAAACAAAAGAAAGAGCTTATTATTGTTATCCTATTTCCCATCCTAATGGCAAAAGGCAGCATCCTCCCCTTCCTCATTTGATACATCTGATATTCCTGCAAGCTCCTTCAGCTTTGTTTTCATCATAGAATCACAGAATCCCAGACTGGTTTGGGTCGGAAGGAAACTTAAAGTTCATCTCATTCCACCCCATTCCATGGGCATGTACACTTTCTACTAGATTGCTCCAAGCCCCATTTAACCTGGCCTTGGATGGCAGAGACATATTTAAATTCCAGGTGTGAACCATGATGCTTCAAGTTTAATAATGATTAAGGACTTAATTTGGGTACAAGATCAAATGTACAAAGTTTCCTTTTCACCTGCCAGTGGTGCTTTTTTCCTATATTTCAAACTGTGCATTTATTTACAAACCAGGAGTCAATAGCCTGTACAAGCCAATCTGTCCTTGTCTGTCACCCTGTGTTTCAGCCTTCTGATTTTTCATTCTTGTAGTCAGAGTTTCTCACGGATTTTCATGTAAACAAAGCAATGTTTCTGTAACTGTCTATATTGTTTACATTCTTCTCTTTAGGAGGACAATTGATGGACACTTTCTCAGACCAGTAGAATTGAAGAGGTTGAACCTCAGTCTTCCAATATGGTCTCATTTCTGGAAATCTATATAAACTAAAAGTGAAAATTAAACTCTCTCTTTTCCCACTCCAACTCTGCTGTGGTCTCTGCATCTCTGTTGTGACAGTAGTGCATCACTTGTCCAGGGCACAAGTTTACAGAACTGTATCCAGTGCATCTTCTGCTCCAGTAGATGAAGGACAGAGCTTTTATCTGTTACGAAACAGATAAAAGTGGGACTAGGTTACAGCATAGAAATTTTAAGGGCAAGCAGAGGAGGAAAACTTCCCAGCAGCACAGGGAGACATTTAACAAAAACAGATTGTCCAGCTTTAAAAATAGAAAGTCTGTAACACTGAAAGAGAACTTTAACCCCTTATGGATAAGTGACAGCAACAGCAAGGGATGTTCAGGAGTTGGCACCACAGCACCACTGAGGTGTTCAGGGGTGTCTCCAGCTGTGTAATCCTCAGAAGTGACATTATCACCTCTTTTGGAAGCTCTCCTTTAAAGACTCAACACCCAAGGCTATGAAGCCTCCTTGGTGCCTCCCCACCTGCCATGGAGATACTTCATGGCTATGGGAGGTGCTCCAGGTGAGCCCAAGAGGCTGGGGAGACACTAGTGAGGACAGGCTGCTTGGTGGCTCCTTCCAGACCTCCCTCAAGCAGCAGGCACAGTGCCCAGGGCTGGAAAGCCATGAAGAGGCATCTGGGACTTTCCAGAACAGAGGTAGGACCCACTACACACATCCGCACAAGCTACTGCACATCCATGCACAGAAAACGCTCATCTTGCAAGGCCTGTATGGGACTCCAGTCCTGAGCAGCAGCTGGAACACATCTTCCATAAGAACAACAATCCTTCCCCAGGGGCTGCAGCTTTATTTCCCTTTCCATGGACCAAACTCCCTGAATAAAACCTTTGGCTCCCCCTCATGAACCAAATTCTTCCTGCTCCATTCTTGAGTAAACCTTTCTTCCATCCCTTCCACTTCTCTTCCAGACTGTGTACCCATGCTCAGGTGGGAAAGTGGAGATTGCTCTCTGGAGACAGGTCTGGCAGGAGTAGAATACAGAATGCAGGAAGATAGTTTCTCCATTTTCCATGTGTCTTTCTGCCCTGGAATCTGTTCCCATCTTATCTGGAAATATGGGACACAGCAGAAGCAGTTGTAAAGCCCCTGAAAAGCCACTAAGAGAACACACAGCTTCAAACATTCCAGAGATTTATTTAAGCAAAGAGTGGAAGAAGCTTTAGATCCCCTGCAGTTTTCATTGTGCTCCACAGCTGGGAGATACCAGAGTCATCCATTGCCAAGGACAATTTTTCCTGGACTGCAGCTTAAATTCTTAAGAGGCTGAATATGTGAACAAAAGCAAAAAAAGGATTACAGATTTTGTGGCCTGATTCAGTGCTTAACCTTGTGAAGGAATGTCTGTATGGACAGAGCTTGCAAGGGTTCCCTGGTATTCCCTGGAATTCCAAGGCTCCTCTGGATCATTCTATGCCCCCACATTACAACCAGTGACATGCTGATTTATGGTGAGAGCAGTGTCTAACATTGCATCAAGTGATGGAAGGGAACACTGAATCAAGGAATCACAAAATCATTTAGGTTGGAAAAGCCCTTTAAGACAATTGAATCCAACCATTCCCCCAGCACTGCCAAGGCCACCACTAACCCAGGTCCCCAGGTGCCACATCTCCATGTTTTTTGAGTAATTCCAGGGATGGTGATTCTACCACTGCCTTGGGCAACTTGTTCTAGTGCCTGACCACCCTTTCAGTGAAGGAATTTTCCTAATATCCAACCTAAACCTTCCCTGGCACAACTTGAGGCCAGACCATACCCTTTCCTCAGGAATGGTGAGAGCTGTGTGCTGGGTCCAGCAAAGCTGGTGCTCCAGCAGGGATGTCACTGTTTCCTGAAACTTGGAAGATTAAAGCCTGAAAATGAGAGACTGAACGTTTCCTTGATTTAGAAGCTCTGCCTCATGACACACCTTGTATTTTTTTTCTATTGCATAATACTGCAAAGTGCCATTTGTTACAAGAGAAGAACTATTAGCTCTCTGTTGAACTCAGACTTTCATGTAAACACATCCTTTTTTTTTTAACAAGGCAAGATTGTTTTGTCTGTAAATATGGCATGAATTGTACATGAAAATGTTCACTGCCAACAATGCAAGATTAGATAAGAAAAAAGTCAACAAGATAAAAGATTCAGAGGAGCATTGGGCAATTCCGACCAGTGCAATGAAAGTATGAGTCCAGGCAGGTAGCAAAAATAGTTGGGGCATATGGTGTCCTCCAGTCTGCTCCAGACACTTCTGTTGGAGCTCTCCAGACCACACCTTTCAACTTCCTTAAACCCCCACAGACCTCTCTTTTTCAGGTCTAGTCCCCTCCAACCTCCTCTGTTAGCGTGCCACTGCTCTCCAGGCCCCTCTGCTCGTACTCTGGTTCTCTCCAGGTCCTTCCAATGGACCCAGTCTTTTGATATCATGGTGGACCACTCCAGACTCCATTTTGGGTTCTGGTAATGTGCAAGTCCCTGCTGATAAAGCCCCATGAAATGCCAGTGACATAGGGAAGCTCTTGCACAGCTCTTGGACACAACTCTAGGAACCCAGGGAAGGGCTTTGGATGTCTCAGGATGAGTACTTAAAGCCAGCTTCCACCCAAACCAAGGATAATGCTTCTAGGACTGCCCTCTAAATTGAATTTATGCTCCAAATGAGAGGTCAAGTCACTACCAGACCTTGCTCAGCAAAGATTTCCTCTCGACAGCCACCTTTTCCTCCTTTCTCCAAATCCCCTGTTTCAAAAGTCCAAATGCAGGCAGCAACCTGATGAGAACCATACAACCCTGGAACATCTCCTCCCAGCTGCAGGACAGTACCTGCCTGGTCCACGGCTCAGGCTGCCTCCAAGAGCCTTGTCTGGACATGCTGTCACAGAGGCAAAAACAGTGATATTGTGGGAAGATGGGATGAAGACGACTGGGATATTTCCAGGCTGGAAAAGAAGACTGGGGACAGTTGTCCTGGGACAAATTTCCTGTTGGATACAAGGAGATGAGGCAGGACACAGACCCCCCCCCCCCCAGCATGTTCATCCCCCATGTCATCACCACTGATGTGGCTGGTGCTCAGTTCTCATTCCCAGCACTGCTGGGATGTTCTGTGCACGATAGGTGGCAGCACGAACACCAGTCCCCCAGCTGGATGTGAAGCGGGGATGTCGGAATCCATGTCCGGGATGGGACCAAGTTCTGCTGTGCTCCTGGGCAGGGTTACAGCCAGGGGCTTCTGCAGACACTGCCTGGACGAGCTGCTGTGATGGCCGAGTGGTGAGGTGAAGGTGCTGGACCTGAAATCCAGTGGGGTGACTCCCTATGCAGGTTCAAGTTCTGGTCACAGGGGGAGTTTTACTGCCACTCCCTGTCCCCCTGGCCCCAGGAGGGACAGACAGACACAGGGCAGTCATACCCCCTCGAGAGACCCTGTGTTCCTATCCTGGCCCTGACATCCAGGGACTCTTTAACTTTAGGAGATGGTCAGGAAGATTTTCAGGGGAACAACCTCTTCTTATCACAGGAAGAAATCCTGCAATAGCATGTCTCCCTCCGCCCTATAGCCATGTCACCCTGTTCCCGACAGCTGTGTGACACTCTTTCCTCTAGATGTGTCACCCTGCTTTCTACCTCCTGTCATCCTGCTCCCTACAGAGGTGTCATCACACTGCTCCCTAGAACTGTCACCCTGCTTTCTAAAAATGTGTCACCCTGCCTTCTGTAGCCCTTCACCCTGCTCCTTGCAGCTGAGTCACCCTGCCCCCAAAACCCCATCACCCAGCTTCCTACAGCTGTGTCACCCGGCTCCCTGTGGTTGTGTCATCCTGCTCCCAAAAGCCCATCACCCTGTTCCCCCCAGCCACCACTCCACAGTGATAGACTAACCTTTGTTTAAAAAAGCTGGTAGAGCCCTGTAATTTATTGTGTCTCTGATAGTCAGAGACTAATGCCTTGAATGTTTTAAAAAGATAAGGGCAAAGGTTGATAAGAAGCAGATCCTTTGGAGGAGGGGTAATGTTCTTATCATGCCAATTCCCTCCCTTCCAACGATTCCGACTCCTGACTCCCAACTGGCACAATAAAGCATTCAGGGGAAATGGAGCCAAACAGTGGTCATGGCATTAGAAGGGAACATAAAGTATCACGATCCCTGGCATTGCACCAGACAGTGTAAAAACCCTCCCCAAGGGACATATTGGGGCATTGGCATGTAAGCCCCCTACATACCTGTCACACCCTGCTCCCTACACCCCGCCACAGGGGTATTACCCTACCAGCAGCTGCAGCCTGATGGCAGTGGGATGACAGGAGACTGCTGCCACCCTCCAAAATTTATCCCGCCCTGATCTAGCCCCACACACTGGGAGCTTCTGAACCCTGAACTGAACCCCAGGAGCTGCTCCAGGACAGCACAGCCACCCAGGAAAAGACTGGGACTTGTGGTGGCTACAGGAACCCCTTTTCTGGTTGGGAATTGAACCCAGGCTGTGGCAGTGAGAGTGCCAAATCCTGACCACAGATCCCCTGGGAGCAGTGGTGACCACCAGTGTAGAGTGGCCACCACCAGAATGACCTGCTGCTGGCATCAACCAAGCCCTGAAGGGTCAGGGACATTTGCTCCCCACAGTTCAAGGAGAGAGGATGAATGCCACAGCCTTTCTGGGGGAATTGGCAGGGATACCTGTGGCATTGGGAAGCCCCTATGTGCAAGGGGACCCCACCTCTGTAGGCCAAGGAAGCAGGACGTGGTAGTGCTATGACTCTGACCACCACTGAAGGCAGGTTTGGGGAAGGCAGTGACAGCAAATGGTTCAGGAAAAGGTGTAGTGTCCCCTGGAGGTTCACCAGGGAGGTTTTCCTGCTGCTGCTGGATAATGGCCCACTTAGGCATGCTGTGCACTACCAGGCTCGTGTTACACACACCAGTGTCATGGACACAACAATACTGACCCCCAGTGCACAGCCCAAACTTCTCCAGAGTCACCTGGGGAGAAGAACAAAAGTGCAGGTACAGGCTGACTGTCAGCAGAGCCTTTCCTGGACAAAGCATACTGATCTGAGTCCTGGTGCTGGGCAGGGCATGTGTCTGGGGTCCCCATTCCTGCTAGTTTTACAGTAATGTGGTCGTGTTATTAGTCTATGAGAAAACAGCTGGTTGAGGCCAGCTTTCTGGAACCTAATCTGGAGGTGTGAAGAGCAGGTGATTCTCCTTTACAGAGAGTCCTTAGGGGGAGTAGAGAGTTCTGTCGTCTTTTGCCCCACAGAAGGGGAACAAAAAGTGTCCCTGGTAAACAGGGAGATGGAGAGGGGCTGGAAATGGTCCCTCCACTCCCCAGGGATTTGCTACCAGCATGGGCAGCAAGACAGGGCATTGCAGAGCCCTGGACCCCTGCCCAGAACAAAAAGCACAAGGGAGAGCCCAGGTCTCAAGAGGACAGTACAAATGTCACCTGTGTCTACAGCTCCCAGCACAGCAGGGCTCAGATCCAAGGGGAAGGAGCACTGACACAGAGGATGGAGGTCCTGGGTTGTGTGCAGGGAGGAGACCCCCAAGAGGGGAGCACAGGGTATCTCCAGATGGATGAGCTGTGGCTGAGGTGGAGATGAGTGAAAGGGCTCCAGGAATGCTTCCCGTGGAGGATGGCAGAGGGCCCAGACCTCCTTGGATGCTCGCTTGTGGTTGGGAGGGGAAATAACTGGACAGAGAGAAAACCTCTCCGATTTTCAGGTATCGATGCACACAGATTGTGGAAACCTCCCTGTGCTTTGCCTTGTCCCATGCAGTTTCCAAAAAATGGTCAGTGGAGCTCCCACTTCCATATGAGGCCAAACCCCACCATGGTCCCCCCTCAGCCCTTCCATGACCTGGTCTGGTGGCCCAGGGGGACTTTGGGCAGCCCAACCCCCATCCCTGTGGTGCCACAATCTCTTCCCAGGTTTCTCTGCAGTACCTGGTGGATTCCAGCTGCCACCTTTGCCAACGCCTTTCCCTGGGGAGCTGCTCTGCAAGAAGAAGGAGAGGGCAAAGGAAGGCAGCTTTAGGGAATGTGGAGTAGGCCTGGAGAAAGAATGGAACTACAACAAATGACATGGCATCTTTCCAAACCTCTGGAATCTCTGCTGTGATGGCCAGGGCTGCACCTTCAGAAAACCCTGCACAGGGCAAAACCCCCAGGTGAGGGGCAATGCTTTCCTACAGCATTGTGCCAGCCCTTGGGCATGTCTGGAGCAGGGAAGGGGGAGGCTGTACAGGGCTGAGGAGAAGTCACCCTGTGCTGTCAGAGGAATAATCAGGTGGTTTCAGTTGCCTTCACCAGCCATGACAGAGTGTGAGCTCTGGCTGCCTTGCGGTTGGGGGAGCATCAGTATCTTTCTGTGGTTTCTTAGATCTTGATCTGGCCCTGTCACATATTGCATCGCAGGCAGTAACAGTTCCTTCATCTGCCAGCAGATTTGGCAACCAAACAGGTTCATTTGCATGTTCCAAGGCAGGACAGTCTCCATTCTCTGGTGGAAGATGAGTGGCTGCTACTCACCACAGGCAACCGGAAGGTGACACGGCACGGGAGTTGCTTTTTGGAGCCCTTTGTAGGGCCATGTGGCAAAGCAGGTGGGGATATGAAAAACAGATATTTTCTGCTGGCTGGGAGAAATCCCAGCCCCAGGATCAGCCTGGGGCAGTGGGTATGAGGCTCAGCACAAAATGCAGTTGTTGTGTTGAGAAGTTGAAGGTGAGACCCACTGCCTTACTTTGCACCCCGTATGGATCTGGAGCATAAGCAATGCACACTTCAATTAGCCAGATCAACAGACTAATCACAATTCTGGAATGCAATATGGCCATAGCAATAAATAATCCATCTCTCCATCTCTGACAGGGAGTGTCCCTTGCAAAGCCTGAATACCTGCAGCACATTCCTATGCTGCCCCAAAATGCCACAACCATGTGTCTGTGACAACCCCATGATGTCAGGCACTTGGTTCAACTCCAGCTCCTGCTCATGAAGAGTCCTCAGGGTCCTCAGGACACCACCCATATGCCTCCTGGAAGGATGATTTTGGAAAACCATGGGCTCCTGCCCACCCCACCAAGGAGGCACACCCTGGCACAGCCCTGGAGACCCTCCTGCAGCCCTGGTCTCCACCCATGGGGACATTGTGGTGGAGAGGACACTGGGATGTTCTGACTGCCCCCACAGACCCACAAGGCCAGTGGGGGAAAAGGAGAATGTCAGCCCTTCTCTGCAGCCCTGTTGCAGTACTGGAGCGGAGGGTCAGTGAGGAAATATGGGAAACATGAGCTCGTCGTGCCTTGTGAGCAGCAGCAGCAGCTGGGTGGAGAACACCCAGAGGAACCACAAACTGTGAGGTGGCAAAATGGGGGTCTATCACAAAGAGGAGAGAGATGGAAAAAGGGGAAATGCTCCCTGGCACATCCTGGGGAACCCATCATATCATAGCAAGAGCAGTGCCAGGGGCCACCATACCATGATCCATGACTGCAGGTGGGCACCAGGGACTGGTGTCTCTTGGTCCCTCCCAGCTTCCTGGGCTGGGGAAGCTCCTGCTCTGCCCACCTTGTACCAAACCCACTGGCACTAGGAGAAGATGCTCTTTGTAGAGTCAGCTCATCCAGGCAGGATTCCCAGTCAAGCCCTGCCCTTACTGGGGGTGTTGGGATGGGTTTGGAGGGCATGACCTCACACTGGAAGTACAGCAATGAGAATTTTGTGCTTGATGGTGCCAAGGTTGCCAGCCTGGATCTACAGCCAGCCTCCAGGCTGAGTGTTCCTGCTGCCCATACTGCCATCACTGACTCCCTCTATCCATCCTGGATGTTTCCCAGACCCACCATTAGAGAAGGGACCCCTTGGATGGACCTGCACCTTCCATTTGAGGGTCTGAACACCCCTGACCTCCAGACCTGGTTCCTTGAAGAAGAGACTGAGCTGAGTCCTCCTGGTGCTTTGGTGGGGATGCTGAAGTTACTTTGAATAAGCAGAGTTGTTTTGGATGATGGAAATTTGAACCTGCTGCTCAAGGGTAGTTTCATAACCTGTCTTGGTCACTGAGGGCTGATTTCACACAAAGATCCCTTCACACAAAGGCTATTCTGCTGCTTCCTCAACCAGTGGTTTGTTTTTTGTTGGGTTTTTTTGTTGTTGTTGTTTGTTTGGTTTTTTCCCCCCAGTATTTCCAAGGCAAAGGACCCATGACATCAGCTCTATTATGTTTTGGAAATTCCACATTTGCCTTCAAATCTGACTGACTGGCCACTTTCCCTATAAAAAGCAAGGACTGAGCCAGCACCTCACAAAAGGCACAGGAAGATCCTGCTCTGGTCCTGCCTCTGCCCTTGCAGCTTATCCCTGTCCAGGATGAACATCTCAACACTCTGCCTCTCTGTCATCCTGGTTGCTGCTCTGTTTTCTCAGGTCCTTCCTGCTCCATGTGAGTACACCATCCCTCCGCTCTCCTGGGGTGGACTTTTGCTCTGACTGCCTGTAATTTGGAGCAGAACTGCCAAAAGTCAGTTGCAAATATTGGAAACCTGTTTGAATAACTTCTCCTGATTTATTTTGACTGGTCTTCCTTTCTAACACCCTTTTATCTTAGGGATGAATTTTACTTGTATCAAAGTTTTCAGGTTTCTTCTCCCCTGATTTTTCTTGCTGGCCTTTAGGAGTGAAACGAGGGTAACAACAGGGATTTTTACCCTGGGATGTGAGTGTAAAACATTTAACAAACAATCCTAGCAATGTTGTTTATCAAGCTCCTGTGTTCACAGCAATTTCTTGCTGATTTCCAGGGAAAACAGGGGGAGAAGGGGTCGTCCAGCTGATTAAGGAGGTGGTTGCCTGTGCTCTTAGATGGGAATGTACAAGAGTGATGGTCTCAGGCTGGATTTCCTGATCTCTTCCAGTGGGGTCTGACATGACTTCATGCTGCTTCAGCTACACCTCACGAAAGCTGCCTCAGAGTCATGTGCAGGAATATTTCTACACCAGCAGCAAGTGCTCCTAGCCAGCAGTTGTGTAAGTACCAGCTTTGGGCCCTGAGGGAAGGCTTTGCCAGCCTTTGGGCTCCTGGCTTCACATCCAACAGGGCCAGGAGCAGGATGCTGTGAGATATCATCCCTGGGGGAAGGGAGCAGCCACCCAAGTTCCATGTGCAGTGTGTGAGCCCTCACCCCCCTCAGCTGAGAAATAAGTGGTCCCTTGGTCTCCTTGGACTGTCCTGATGCTGGGAATATGGCATGGAAAGGAGGTCAGGAGCCAGCAGGACCTTCCAGAGCTTGATGAATCCAATCCACACAACACTGCATGCTGCATCCAGACTCACCTCTGAATTGGACAAGGAGATGAATATCTGAGCATGGCAGGTTCTCCCTAGGGACCCTGATCTCCCCCTGGGTTTTAGCACACTCTGCAGCTCCCAGATGCTTGAGGGCTTGTGGGAGATGATCCAATGACATGACCCTCATGTCTCTTTTCCCCTCCAGATAACGCCTGAACTCATGACTTGCCAGGTTTGTGACCAGAAAGAAGCGGGAGGTCTGTGCTAACCCTGATGCCAGGTGGGTGAAGGAATACGTGAACAGCCTGGAGCTGCAGTGAGCATTGGAAGCTGAGAAGTCCTGCCAGGCCACCCATCAGAGCTTGGCACAGACCCAGAAGCATTACTGCCAAGCAGCAAGACCTGCTGAGCCACCTTGTGATGCCTGAAGTTTGTCCTGTCTTGCAAAGGTGTCATTAATTCACAAATAATTCATCCACACTTAGGGCAGCCAAGATGCTGAAGACCTCCTGGCCTTGCAGACCCATCTTGAAGTGCCCTGCTGTGTGATAGTGCTAAACTGAGCCCTACCTTGTGCCTCCTCTGCTAGAATGAGAGGGGGATTTCATTGCCAGAGCTATTTGTGGGTTGGAATTAGGTCTGACTGCTGTCTTACAAGCCCAGGCTGGGTTTTGCCTGCTGAATTTTCTAACAGTGCAGTAGATGCTGTGAGTAAGATCTGTCCCTAGAGAAAGAGGTGGTAGACTGGTTACTTACAGGATGATTGTTGTGGAACCACAGTGTTCAGCCTTATTCTCAAACCGCTGTTTTGTACTGGTGCCAAAGAATAAAGTTGTTTTCTCTCTGTGTCATCTTTGGTTGCTCACCTCCTGTTTGGAGAATGGGGACCCCACTAAAACTATTTTTGGAGATGTAGGGGAAAAACCCCAACTTCTCAGCTGGAAGTGCCCTGGCCTCCTTAGGTCTAAAAGCCTTCCCTTCTGCTTGGCCTCCCTGATCCCAATACCACAGCAGCAGCAGCCCCAGCACCTCCCAGCACCTTCCAGTCCCTGTGCTGATGTGGAGCCAGAACTTCTTCCCAGCCCTTTCCCCACATCATATCATAGCCAAGGCTGGGAGATGATGGGGCTTTGCCACTGCAGATTGTGCAAAGGAATGCCTGGAAATCTCAGGGTGGGGATTCTCCCTATGGTGAGATGGAAGGGGGATGGCCAGGACCACATTCCTGGCACAGGCTCCTCTGGAATGCAGCCTGAGTCGGACTTAGCTCTTGGGATGCTCTGTTAGTGTTTATTGCAAGACAAGCACCAATTCATTGTTGCTCTGCAGCTTCCTGTGGAAGGAAACAAGACTTGTTTAAAAAAGCACTAAGTAAAACCAACAAAAGCACTTTATCAGCCTGAGGTTGACATTTAAAACTGGCTGGTAACTTTGTGGGTAGAAAACGAAACTGCTGGTTCCACATCCCTGCTGAAGTGCTACAGGGAATGGGAACAATTCAGGCTGTATCCATCAGAGCTGGATATTAGGGCCAAGAAAGCCAGTGTGAGATAAACTGCCTGTAAAGCACCCCCAAGCCCCATTGGTGCCACAGTGGTCTGCAGATGTTCAGGCTGTCTCCTGACCTCCCCTTGCTCATCATCACCTACGCCCAGGGCAGAGGTGGAGTCCCCATCCTTGAAGACATTTAACAGATGTGTGGATATGGCACTTAGGGACATGTTAGTGGTGGTCTTGGCAGTGCTAGAGGAATTACTGGAGCAACCATCCCAGAGGTCTTTTCCAACCTTAGTGATTCTATGGTTCTGGGTAGGTGGACTCACCTGGAGCAGAGCAGGATTGGGAAAGAAAAGCAGAAGCAAGGAGGGAAACAAGGCTCCAGCACAGAGAACTTGGAGTTGCCATCAGGACTTGGGCAGACACACAGACCATGTTTGTGCTTAGCACTGATCCATTCATCCCCCGCTTCCACAGGGTAGCACCAATGAGGGGATGTATAAATGGGTGGGTTTAAGAGAAAGGATTATTGGATTAAGTGTCCAGTGCAAGTTGAGAAGACAGAAATTGAAGAGGCTGAAGTGTCAGGCCAAGTTCAAACCATCAGACCTCCAGGAGTGGCAGTGAGAGGCCATGCCAGGATGTTCATGATGGGGTTGGGAGCAGGGACCAGCAGGGAAACAATGTGGACACTGGGACTGAGGGTCTCCATGGCTTCTCCCTCCTCCCAGGGCTTTTTCAAGTGAAGCTGAGAGAGACTGAACAGCCACAGGGTTCATGCTCTCAAAACAGCCAGAGAAAACCAGGCTATCCAGTGTTTTGCCCATGGAACCATGAAGGTCTTCTGATCTCCTGATGACTTCTGCCACTGTAGGCAGTGAAGGAAATGTTCCCTTAGTCCAGCAACTGGAAACCGAAACCAGAAAGGCTTGAGAGGGAAATTCCCAAAAGTGCTTGGGCACACAGCCAGGGACTGTCCGGAGAGGAGGCAGCTGCAGAACTGGATGATGCAGCCTCTCCAGCCTGTCCCTGCATCCTGCACATGAGATAAACCCTACTACTCCCTGCAACTTCCCTTTCTCCAAAACATCCATCCTCCATCCCCTCTCAGCTCAGAGTCCCAGAGCAGGGACAATCTGGTGCTCCTGCAGTTCCTTTGCAGCACCAAACTTGGTGTTGGGATGTCCTCAGGGGTGGAGGAGACATCCCGCACCCCATTCCCAGGATCTTCAGCTGCTCCTGTCCAACCACTGACCACTCTGCTCCAGGGTTTCACAGCACAGTGAGGTAGCCCCACTCAGGATACACCCCCTGCAGATTTTCATCTCTCCATGTATTGCCCCAGCATCATCTCCTGGGACACAGTCGGGCTGGGCTGCCCTTTGCTGGAATGCTGCTCCTTGGGTGTTGATGACCCTCTTGACTGCAGCCAGCTTTCCTGCCCGGAAAACACAAGACTAGAGAGAAATCACAAGACAGAGGTGCTTTCCCAGCCTCAGAGATGCCAAATCTAATCTATAGCTGCAGGGAAAAACAATAAACACTAAGAGAAAGCTTTGTTTTTTGTTTTTTGGGGTTTTTTTTTGCTTTAGGAAGAATGGGATGTGGGCAAGGCAAAGCCACCTCTGGACTATGCTGTGGGGGTACTTGAAGGGGGTCTGTAAGAAAGATGGGGACAAAACTTTTAGCAGGGCCTGTTGCTGTAGGACAAATGGGAATGGTATTACACTGAAGGAGGTCAGTTTAGAATGGACATTGGGAAGAAATTCTTTCTTGTGAGGGTGTGGAGGCCCTGGCACAGTTTGCCCAAAGAAGTTGTGGCTGCCCCAGCCATGTAAGTGTCCAAGGCCAGGTTGGACAAGGCTTGGAGTATGCTAGTCCACTAGAAGGTGTCCCTGCCCATGGCAGGGGTGGAATGAGATTAGCTTTAAGGTCCTTTACAACAACACAATCCAAATCCTTTTTTGATTTCTTCCCAGAGTGCAGATGTCAAGGAGCCCTGAGCATGATCTCCATGGACAAATTGTGCCCAGCACTGTGCTTTCACCCTTGGGTCCTGCTGCTTCCCATTCATGTTCCCATGGAAAGCTGCATCCTGAGAACAACTGCAGCAGGTTTTCTGCTGGTTGTTTTACCTCTACAGCAACAGCTTCACCTTTCCCCTTGTTTTACAGGTGGTAAAGTGAGGAACAGTCCCCATTTGGGTGGTTAGAATGAAAGATGGGGTCCCTGTCCCTCTCCAGGCAGCACTGCTGGTCTCAGCACAACTTTGGACACCCTGCGATCAGTTTGAGGTGGGGTGTATAGGCCTGGAAGCAGCAAGTGTGTGGGATGTGCCTGGGGAGTGTGCAGAGCAGATTCATGACTGTAAAAGTCCCACATGTGGGTACAAACACTTCTAATTCTGTAGAGGATGTGGGGAGTGGGGATCTGTGTTGTGGGGGAATGAGGTTTTTGGAGGATGTTCCTAAGTGTGCAGTATGCAAACTTTATGGGTTTTCCTCAAACCATTTTCCATCTTCATGTGTCCTATAAAGGCTCAGATGGCTAAGAGGGACGTTCTGTATGCTGGTGAGCAGCATACAGAGGCATGTAAAAGGGAAAAAGCAAAGGTTTTCTCCAAATTCTTTATTCTCCAGAATCATGAGTTGAAGTGTATAAACCAGGGTCCCCCATTATCCAACATTGGGTCACCCTCCTATAAATACCCTCCCTGTCAGCCCCTATAAACAATATCATTATCCACAGGAAAAAAAAAAAAAAAAAAAAAAAAAAAAAAAAAAAAAAAAAAAAAAAAAAAAAAAAAAAAAGACAAAAAGACTGACTGACTCATATGATGATTTCTTAAATAACTTCAAATAATACAACAGCCAAGGTGCAGTCCCATGGGCCTGGGGTTGGGACAGAGGGATGAAACCTGATCCATGCAAGCCAAGGATAAGCAGCAGCCCCGAACACAAGGTGACCTTCCTTGAGGATACCTGCAGATGGTCCTGTAGCTCCTGTTGTCCCAGGGTCCTGCTCCACGGATGGAGCTCAGGATAATGTGACTTGTCCATGACAGCAGCTACTCTTGCCACACTGCTTGGCTCAGTTCTGCTCCAAAATTTGCAGATAGCTTTGGACCCAGGTATTTTTGGGATTGGCACAGACCTGGCAACCTTCCTTTGTGACAAACCTGTGGAACAGGAGTGGGACATGTTAGATCTCTGCTCACACCTGCTTCCCAGAAGAGCCTGGATCCTAACTTCAAGCATTGCAAGAGATTTTCCCCTATGCTGATAATGAAAAGAGCAGCTGACTGTGATGCTCCCTGCTCCCATCCCTTCTTCCGCACTGCCTCCTCCACTCCTGCAGGAGCATCCCTAGGAATCCCCACATAAGCATCCCCAACAATCCCTGTTCAAGCCTTTTCTCCTTGGTATTCCCCTCTCCCTGCTGTGTTCCTACAGCCCCCCTTGCTGTGCAGAGCTGCTCACTCACCCACCCCACCTGTCCCATACACTGGCACTCACATAATGGCCGGCTGGGGACAATTGCTGCTGGTGATATAACGATGCTGGATGAACTTCCATGGGATTTTGTGCTGTCTATATGTGAAACAGCAGATTGGGATGTCAAGTCCAGCTAGAAGAGGCAAAGGAAGACAATGTGAGCACTGGGAGCTGTGGCAGGGAAGGTAGTGAGGAATTAGAGAACAATTAAGATTGAAATGGACATTAGGGATCGTCTGGTCCAATTCCATGAGCAGTATCAAGGCATTGTGAGAGATTCTCACCCTGCCATTGCTCAGAGCTTCACTTCCCCAACTCCTGCCCCCCAGAGCAGAGGAGGAAATCTCTCAACTCTAACCAGGAATAAGTACTCTGAGCCCAGTTTGGATGGATGGATGGATGGATGGATGGATGGATGGATGGATGGATGGATGGATGGATGGATGGAGGATGGATGGATGGATGGATGGATGGATGGATGGATGGATGGATGGATGGATGGATGGATGGATGGATGATTTTCTGATTCCAGGGTTCCTACATGCATCTGATCTCTGGGCAGTGGAGAGCAGCATAAATGCTGATAAAGTCACAGCTATCTGCCATGGGAACTCAATGGCGAAATAACGTGGAAGGCTCAGATCTAGTCTCCCTTCACAAATGAAAAAGCAGGACTCACCTGGGCCAGAGAAAGTTTGGGAGAAGGAGGCTGAAATGAGGAGAAGAGCCAATACAGCTGAAGAGACCTTCATCTTTCTGTTAGGTGAGGGCTGTTGGAGCAGGAGCAGAAGCTCTGGAAGATGCAGCCCAGTGTGCAGCAGCTGGATTCAGTCCCCTTTTAAAAGAGAGTCCTGGAGGCAGCTGGGACAAGCCGAAATGGAAATTCCAAGATGATGATAAAGGATGACATGAAAGTGAAATAGCTGAAGGAAATTAGAGGAAACAAAAAAAATGAGGTAGAACGGAATATGGTTCACAATGCCAAGTGACTCAGCACTGATTTTTGCTTCATTCAAATCAAAAGGAAACTTAAATGTGCCAAGTGGCCTGGCCACAAAAAGGAGAATGGTCCCTCTGGACTTTGGGGGGGGGGGGGGGGGGGGGGGGGGGGGGGGGGG
>VZUI01058301.1:0-16547 GCA_013401135.1 Cettia cetti
ATCTGAAGATGGTTGTCATTCTTACTGTTAGCTGTCCAGAAGCAGTTTTAGACGACATTGAACACTTGGCAACTGAAGATTTGGCCAGAAACTAAGGTGTATAACAGGCTCTTATACAACTGTTCATCACAGAGTGGTTCAGCTGGTCTATTGGAGCTTTTGCATCTAAGCATTCCTGTCCATTCATAGAAGGTGAAGTGCAGAGAACTGAGAGTTGCAAAAAATAGTAGTATGTGACAGATGATACCATGCTGCACGTGGAATCAGTTAGAAAATACTCTGAGATGCTTGAAGAAATGTTAGTCCTTGAGAACAACCTTCCAGCCAGGGCAGTGAGGGCCCCTTTCAGCTCCCCCCAGGGACCTTGTGCTCTCCTCAGGCAGATTCCAAGCTGCCCTTCTAGACTGGCACCTTCAGGATGCTCATTTGAGAATCAGTGAGGAGATATTACAGTACTGACCTGAGAAAGGCCCAAGTTCCAGGCTCTTCTCTCCCAGTCTGGCTTTTAATCCATTTCCACTCCCCAAGAGAGGGAAAACAAGCTGTTTTTCCTACTTTTGAAGCTCAGATGCTGTGTGAAAAGCAGAATGGGGTGTCAGGCACTGGAGTCTCTGAGGATGAAGGAGGCTACTTTCTCTCCAAGCCAGGTGAGAGGAGCTTCTGGTAAAACAAAAATCCTTAGTTTCACTCCAAGATCTGTTTATCTGTTTATTTTCAATGAAGATGTGGATATCCTTGAATTCTTAACTCTTGTAGATTATTCAGAACTAAGGGCGTACTTGGCATCTCAGAAACATCACACACCTCCCTCTTTGGTCCTGAATTGTCTGAGGTCCAAGATCAAAGTACTGGCTGCAAGACCACAATGCAGCAGAGTGCAGCTTAAGTTAGGTAACTTCATCCTGCAAGAGTGGCATTCAGTTCCTATGAGTAGCATTTGTAAGTGTGGACAGTATAGGGAATAGAAAAGCATCTATGGTGCAATGAAAAGGGATGTATTAAAAAATTGTTCCTGTCAGGGAAGGCCTAGATTCAAAACTATTATTTCTCAGCTCAGCTCAGATATAGAAAGCAGAGACTTACCACTTCAGAAAAAACTGAAATCTGACACACTGGATTTGGGAGAAACTATCTAGTCTGTTGCACAAAACTTCAGGACCCAGAGCTGCACCTATCTAGTCCATACTGGACCTAGCTGCAGGTTAGGTGATAACATTTTTATCTTACACAAAGGGCCTGAGAAAAGGGAAAGGAGAAATACACCAGATCGTACGGGGATGAATAGGTTCTGCCTTGTGCTAGGGATAATACTGAAATTTCACTATTGCAAAATCTTTTATAAAAACTTTATTTCAACTACATGTTAGGAAGAAGGTTGAACTCCATTTTAAAGAGGGAGAGAGACAGAAAAAGGAGCTGTGTTTTTTACAGGTGACATGTATGTCTTACCTTGATCTAATTTAATTTGTCTACTTATTATGTGTGTGCTTTTCTTCTTTAGGAGTTGCTGCAATTGGTGGTGCTTTTACTTCACAAATTCTTCAGGATATGGCTGCTCTGAACAAACATCCTATAATTTTTGCTCTCAGCAATCCCACCAGCAAAGCAGAATGCACTGCTGAGCAGTGCTACAAATACACAGAGGTAACCAAAGATTAACATCTTTCCAGTCTAAGTCATGAAAAGTAAATCTGAAATTGAATTTTCAAAGGGAGGACAGCAGAGGGTGGAGTAGCAGGTATTAATCATTACTCTGTACATAGATAAAATGAGTTAAATTAAGAAACAGATTTTTCAGATTTTTTTCAAGACAATTTCACTGAATTCACTTATGCTTGCACGCTCATAAAATCATTACATAGCTTTTATTGGTGTAGGCAGTACTCACAATCTTTATTATAACCAAAGAAGCAGTCACTGTCAATCATTAAAGCATTATGTCTGTTTTTGAACTGTGCCATTTAATGTAATATACACAATGGCATGTTTTTCATTTGGGATTTCCTAAATACTCTTTATGGTAAGAAAATATATCAACACATGAAACAGAATCTTTAAAATCATTCTGTGTTAAGAACTGGGGCAATTGATTCTTCTTACAAAGTTTTCTGTTACATAAACATAGGTTAAAATTAAGAGAACTATCCCTGCTTTTTTATTATTATAGAAGTACACATTATTTTGTAATTCAGCATAGAATTTAAAATGTATGTGTACCTGACTGTATGTGTTTCAGAGTGGATGTATTTGGATTTCTTGTGAAATACAGGGCATTTTGAATGACAGTTCCTCAGTGTTCAAAAGACAAATTTAGCATGTCCATTCTGCACAGCACAGATGTAATTACAGCACAGTGCAGGAGCCAGGGAAGCAACCTACATGAAGGGTTGGTTGTAGTGGGTAACCACATGTGGTAAACAGAGAAAAAGACACTCTGAAGTATTTGACCTGTCACCAAAACGTATAATAAGCAGGCCAGGATTATAGTGCATGACACCAAACAAAACAGAATATTCTTCTGAAGAGTTGAATAGCAACAGTGGCCAATTTTAAAATGCACTATAGTGCATTTCAGTTTCCAGTTCTCTAAAACAGGCAGTGGTATTTCTGATACAAAGTGCCTCTGAAGTATTTAACAGTGATATTTATCACTTTAGCATGCTAGCATAAATAAAGGCTGGGTTTTCTTCCCCACCTAAATCCATTGCTTAAATTTGAGGGTGCTCCCTACCCAGAGAGGCAGGAGCCAGAGGCCTTTGGGCTGCAGACACTGAAGCTGTGCAGAGCTATTCCCACACCAACTGCAACCTAAACTGAGTTAGAGGCAGATCTCTTGTCCTCAGGACAAGTGTTACTGTGTAACTTGTACCCATAGAGCTAAATTCCCTTAATTCCCCCAAACAGGCTGATTCTTCCCTACTGCCTACCTGCACCAGTCTGGGCATAATGCCTGGGCTCTGCCACACACATTCCTACCTGGCATTACCCAAAAATCTGCTGGGAAACATTCTATCAGTACTGGCAGGTGCCTGAGTTGGTGCCCTCACCCTATTCAGTATGTTACAAAGAGGAGGCCCCCAAGGTCCTGGCAGAGGTTGTTCCAGGCTGGCTTGTGCTGTTGCTCTATGGGATGATGTTCCTGGGACGGAGCTTGCACCTCTGTCCTTCTGTTGAGCTATGGAATGGGCTCAAGGGCCTGAAGTGGGGGATTGGGAAGAAAAGAGCTCTGCCTGCACACAGCTCCTCAGAAATCGCCTCATCCAAAAGTGTGACATTTTGTTGCCTTAGTGTCTTTTTTTGGGTGCTTTGCTATTGGAAAAAAAGTCCAGTAGCATCATCTGTTGCTATCATATCAGTATTGCCCACATCGTGTTTTACAACTCTGTAGTTTCCATGAAACTTCTTTTGGCATGGATGCACAAAGTGAATAATGACTGCTGGCTTCAGTTTCCTCCTTCTAAATTGTACAGATAGGGCCAGACAGCCACAGAGAATCACCAGTGATCTCCAGGATCAGCATCCTGATGTTCTTGAGACATATTCATGCAAGTAGCTCTAACACCCTCTCAGAAGAGATGCTAAATAGATGTAACCTAGCTTCCACAGGGGTGGATATTTAAAAGGATGTGAGAAATATTTCAACAGCAGTCTCTCAATTAATGTGCTTTCTTTTTCTTACAATTTAGGGACGTGGGATTTTTGCCAGTGGAAGTCCTTTTGATCCTGTCACTCTTCCAAGCGGAAAAACTCTCTATCCTGGACAGGGTAACAATTCCTATGTGTTCCCAGGAGTTGCCCTTGGTGTTATTTCATGTGGAATGAGACATATTGACGAGGATGTATTCCTCACAACTGCTGAGGTACTGTATTCAAAATTATTTAAATTCCCTAATTTAGTGACTTTGTATTAATGAGCAATTAAACAGGAAGAACTAAACTTTAAAAAGGGAAAAATACTGCTTTCTGTGTAAGGACTTTATTTGCAAGGTGTATTGTTCTTCATAAATTGTATTTGAACAAGTAATTTTTAAAAAGTTGACACTTGGCCTCGGGTCACCTGACAAACTTTACCTTCTGTAGGGAAGGAAAAAAAAAAAAAAAAAAGAAAGATTTCAGTATTGTCTTATTGCAGGTAAATGCACATATGTACAGTTTGCATGCACGAGCACATAGGTTTGATTTTATATTGAAAGGAATTACTGCTATTGATGTTAGTAGCTTTGGGGTGACTCCTGTGTGTTTTGCTTACAAAAAGTGTTTGAATTTGAATTAGAAAGCCCTGGGCAATGCATGTTGGTCTGACCATGTCCTGCTAAGTAATTGAAAGCCTGATACTTTCAGGTTTTTTAAAGGGTATGGAAATAAAGAAGAAGGCTACCCTCAGTCTACCACATTAACTCCAACTGACCCAGGCTCCCTTCAGGGGGAATTTCTGACCAGTCCAGTCCATACCAGCAACAATCCACAGCACTTCATCAAAGTGCAGTGTCCTACTCTTCCAAGAAGCTGTATAAGCACACTTGGGAATACATGGGTAATGCAGCCAGTGCACCAAGGAGGCCTCCAAGCAATAAATTGGAACATTTAAATTATGGAACAATAAAAAACAGGGTGGGGGGGAAAGAGTTTGAATGCATTATTCAGCTCCTGCAGCTTCTCTAAGGAATATTTCATTCCAGATTCTTGCTCCTTCTGTTTTCTTCATGGTTTAAAGGGAGGAAAGTGGTCCTTGGCTAACACTCAAGAGCAGCTAATAGGCAGTGTGATTCTATGACAGGCAGTATGTCATACAAAGCTTTCTTAAGTAACTTTGTAACTTGATTTTACACTCTTACCTGCTGTCCTTGCTGGACTTTCTGAGGTTTTTTAAGATGCATGCTATGGCATCTTTAAAGAGGTTTGCTGACAGCCTGCTGTCTGTAAGAAAGATGTTCATAATTTCCATCTTTAAAATTAGTAAAAAGCCCAGCCTGCCTCCACTGGCTTTAACCATCGTAGAAGGGCAATGATCCATCTCCTAAGTGCTTGGATAATTATATCTTCCCTTTAAATCCTCCCCTGTAATTTCAGTTGGATATGGTGATCCTCACTTCCTGGTCTAAACTGCTGTGTTAGAGTTGCCTTACTTCATTGTAGAATTTGCTTTTTTTTGGTTTGTGTGAAATGGTTCCTATATTTTGAGAGTTGATGACTAAAGGTGGCACGTGTGTGGACTGAACTGTGTTCCATGGGACAGTCTATGAAGTCAGAAAAAAATCACTTCTGAACAAAGAAATGTAACAGTCAGGGAAGTAAAATAGTATCAGAAATGTGAGGAAGCTTTTAAATTCCTACTTGAGGTAGAGGTTCTTTCCTGCCTCTTTGGTCCAGGTTTTGCTATACAGTTGCATTTCCCTAGTAAAATCTCTAGAAATGTTTGGCATATAAAAGTGTGGGTTTTGTCTTGAACAGAAAGTTCTGTTGGTGGCAGGATCCCTGGGTAGCTGCTCCCCTTACTGCTCCCAGCTCAGAGCTTTCACATCTGGTCTCTTCCATGTGAGGGGCTGTGGGGTGGGCTGAGCTGCTGGGTGCCAGAGGAGTGTGCCAGAAGAGGTGCCAGGGTTGTGAAGGCTGGCAGGGCTGTGTTAGGCCCTTAGCTGAATAGTTACACTGCAAAGCAAAAGTGGTCTTTTTGTTTTATTTTCTTGGCTTTTTTAATGGAAGGATAACATCAGAATAGTTCCATGGGGGGTTTAGAAAAGTGCTTAATAGTCTTCATTTGAAATGGAAGCATCCAAGATGCTGAAAAATTTAGAGAACCAAACCCATGCATTTTGAGTAGAGGGATCTTCTTAAGATTGCCAAGGTAGCTTACCTGAAAAAAAGAAATTATAAAAAGTAAGCAGCCCAAGCTGCATGCCTGCACCTTTTGCTTCTTGCTTTGTCACCTCTCCAATTAAATCTGATTGAAGTTACAAATAAGTCATTATTATAACTAGAACAGATTTTGCTTTCAATGTTCTTTTCTTCCTGCCAAGTAAATAAGAGTGTGACTTTGACTTGGGATGATAAATCTAAGGTGCCATTAAGATGTAATATCTCTTAGCTGTGGGCAGTTGTTCCATGATGACAAGGGATGTTGCCTATTCTTTTAAGTCACCAAACACAACAGAAGAGGCAGAGAATTATGAACTAATTAAATATTCTTGCATGTGTGACCTGCAGTTTAGTTCAGAAATAACCCTACAAAATCTTCTCATTATGGAGAATATGTCCTCCAAAAACCAAGATGCCCCCACTTACTTTATGCCATTTTGTCTTGGTTACCTTTCACTTAGGTTCTGCAATAATGCTTCACTATTTTTTCTATTAAAAACTTGAATTAATTAATGTTTAAAATATGAAAAGAGCAGTATGAAAATATGAAAATAACAGTTTAGTATCTTCCAGTGAAAGCAATCACTAACAGAAGCTGAGGAAAAGAGGATAAATAAGAGAAATGGAAAATAATGCTTCTGCAGAAGTGGCTTCTCAGATTCTGGCAACATGTACTGTATAGTCTTCCTGTGCTGGATGTTTTATCCCTGTATGGATTTTTCCTTCATAAATGAGCCTAGTGGCTTTTAAAACATGTTTATACATGTTTAAAACATTTAAAATGTTAAAACATTTTTATGTGTTTATACATCTAAAACATGTCTATACATTTGAACAGCTTTTGGCAATGAGAGTCACAATTTAATTATTCCTGTGGAAAAAGAAACTCACAATTTTCTGCTGTTTGACAATTTGGTTTCCCTACAGCCTACATAAGAAATGTTCGCCTTCAGTTGTCTTTTGCATTTCCTTTCAATCTTCTCTTTTTCTCCCAAGTCTATTTTTTTATTTTTTGTCTCCTTGATTAAAAAAATAATTTTTGATTATGTTTTTCATTCTCTATACCCCCTCATGATTCTACCCCATTCTTGTTTGAAGTATGTGGAGAAAAACCACACCCTGCTCAAAGTCGTGTTACATTTTGGATTTATACATTGGCACAGTTATGTTTTCTGTGACACCTTTTATTTTCTCAGTAATCCCACAGTCATAATTTACCCCTGCCACTGATCTGATGCTCTCAAGGAGTGTTTTTCAAACATCACATGAAGAGGGTGTCGTTCTCTTTTAAATGCTTGGGTTTGTGTTTTTGCATGGCTTTCAGTGCCGTTACATGAGTATGTCTGAAGAACAGCATGGCATCTATACAATTGATCTTGCTACCACTCCCACTTTGATCACTGCCCAAATATTTTGTAGCTTGCCTTCTATAAGAAACAGAATCACAAAAGAGAAGTATTCTACTCCTGAACCTTTAATTTTCAGTGATGCAATGCAGTAAGAGCAACTTGCTGTCGATTTCTTCAGCTTTCATCTTTCCTGCAAAGCCTTCTGAAGATGTTAACATCAGGGACCTCATGTTGTAAGCACCTCCTTACATTCAGATGCACATCAAAGGGCTGTGTATCATTTTGAAAGAACCTGGTTGCTATTATGGAGAGCAGTCACTTTTTTTACATTCTCTTAGCTCCCCCTAGAGGGTTTTTCTCTGCTCTATTTCTCAAGATGAGGTTTAAATGCAGACTTTTTCTTCACTTGTTATACTCAAGAGCCTATTGCTCTTGTCAGCATTTTAACTCCAAAGAGAAAAACTTAGGACAGCTACCAACATTCTGGTTAGACTGCTCAAGAGAACATTGATTTCTTTTGAACCTGGAGTTACTTTAGTTCAAATGATTTACCTACTTCTGCTGGAAGGGATGCATCCAGACACCTGTTCTCATGCAGTCCTAGATGTTTACAACCACATGTACAGGGTGCTATTACCCTCATGCAACAGGAACTGTAGGAAGTTTTGTTTGTGCTTCGTTTCAAGTATTTTCCTAGATTATTCCCTCAAAAGTGCACTTGCTTTCTCTTTGGGCTTTGTTATCAGTTGCAAGTCTCAGCATTTCCTCTACTTCCCTAGTGTTTTCAGAACCTCTTTGTGTGCCATACATGGCTCCACCAGGTGTTATCCAGAGCAGAGTTTTCTGTCCATAGCTAGATCACCCTGAAAAGCTATTTCAAGTCTCTAAAAGACAAATAAATTGTAGCTAATGATAGCAGAAATACTAACTGCCAGTAATTTCATTCAGAACATTTTACACTTAAGGGTTTCAGTTCTGTTCCCTGCACAGGTTAATGTGACAACTGTCAGAATGACAGGTTCTTCTTTATATTTTAGAAGTTGTTGACCCAACTGCAATTGTTGGCTAGAATTTATATTTCACAATGAACTGTAAGCTAGTTTATATGTGTCATGGACTTACTCAAGACTTCAGTAACTTTTATTGTCTGAGGGAGAAAAAGGTATAACTCCCTGCATTTCTGATTCTTGTGTAGCTTTTCCCATATGACAAAGGTGGTTCTAAAAAATGCTGTCTAGGTGGATTACGCAGTATCTGTGTGATTTGCCAAAACAGAAACATTTGTTTGCTAAAGACAATATCACTGTCTAATCGAGCTACAGCTGCATCTGCATGTCAAGTTAAACATGTTTGTGTTATTTCAGGTTATAGCACAGCAAGTTACAGAAGAGAATTTACGGGAAGGTCGCCTCTACCCTCCTTTAGTCACCATTCAGGACGTGTCACTGAAAATCGCTGTGAGGGTAAGGCATTTCAGCCTTTTGTGGCCTTCTGTCTTTACACCAGCTCTACATAGTTTGATTTTATCACCTAACACACCTTCACATAAGTTGGTTTATGTCAGTTGGTATTGGACATGTAGCAGTTTCAAAATTAAATTTTAAATTCATAGATGTAAAGGAAATCCAAATACAAGGAGAGCTGTGGAACTACAGGAAGTGTGTAGGTTGTGGAGCACAGACTCTGCTGTTCACCACAGTCATGCCAGCTGCACAGGTGGCCCTTCGTGGTTATCAGTTTCAACTGTTTTCTTGTCTTCTGTGATCTTTTTTTCTATAATTATTGTTTTCTCTCTTTGTCACCTTACTGTAATTCCACTTCACATGGTTCAGAAAGAATAACAAGGAGCCCTTAGTTGAAACAGTTTGCATAGCCTCACTCATTCTGTGTATTTAAGAAAAGAAAAAATTCTTCTCAAAGTTCGTGTCTTCTTAGGCAAGTACTTTGTTTTGTAGATGTGAAAATGTTGCTTAAATTCCTCAGGCAAAATGAAACTGGCTCTGTGTTTGGCAGAAACACAGTGATAGGAATTCCTCCCTCTATTTGTGCATGTTATAGAAAATACAAAAGAAGGAAAATGTTACCAAGAGATTCTTTCTGCCTGTTCTCTGTTGAAACTTTATTCCTGCAAATACTTACTCTGGCTCAACCCAACCCAAGAGGTTTAGCAATGGCCTCTGCCTTTTCCAGGAGAGGAACACTATCAAAATATTTTGGAATACCAAGCGTTAGGTATGAATTCAGACCTTATTCAACCACAATAATTATGTGCACAGACCTGAAGAAACCCTTATATAAACACACAAAGTGCTTCTCAATCAAATTGAGCTGGGATTCAGATTAATCCTAGAAAAGAAGTCTTAATAAGGTGACTTGGGGTTTCAGCTTCTCACCAAACTAAAACATTTATGTTTTAAAGAGAGCTAAGGAAAGCAGGAAGAACGTCTCCCTTTTATTCAAAGAAGGAGCATTAGAGTATTTGCCAAATAGTTTCAAGCAGATCTTTTCACAGTGCTGTTGCATAAAACCTGTCTGCCAGACTTCCTTTGTTTCACAGATGAATGTCCAGTCTGAAGAATTTGTTTCTCGAGTAGGTGATCTTCAGATGTGAGAGGCTACTTTGATGTGTTAAGAGAGCGCCAACCCCTTCTAAACTTAATTTTTGTTGCAGCCGTATTTGTGTTGCATAATTGATTCACTTGGGCATGGTCTGTGTGAGGATAGAGCATGCAAATATTTGTATTTCCCCAGCTATCCTGTGCACTGCATAGGACTATTTTTTTCCCATGAGTTTACTTTGTTTGAAGTATATTATCAAGCTGTGGCAAATACTAATCTTCTCTAATATGCAAGGAGCATGGAAGCTTTGAACAAATCACATTTTTCTTACAGTGCTCTGGGAAGATGATAAACCAGGATAAAGTGATGAGAGAAAAGCAGAAATTGTATCTCAGTGCTTGGGGCTTGTGGAATATTTTATCCATCTCTGCACAGTAAAAGCTAAGACACTCCCATGCAAAGAGGAGCACTGTATTTGTAACAGTCTGAACAGGTAATCCTGTTCCAAAGTAGCCCAAGTTAGAGACTTTTAACACAAACATCATCCTGTTGTAGTCTTATTCACAGGGTGCTAACCTGGATCCAGTGTGAACACAGGTGACTGCCAGCACCAGACAGGGTGAAGTCTCATCTTGATTTTGAACTTTTAAATCCTATTAAGTACTCAGATAGTTTATCAGCACTAATTAGGATTTTAATGCATCTTTGCAGATTGCAGAAGAAGCCTACAGGAATAACACTGCCTCCACCTATCCTCAGCCCAAGGACCTCGAAGCCTTCATCCGCTCTCAGGTGTACAGTACTGATTACAACAGCTTTGTGGCTGACTCCTACACCTGGCCTGAGGAGGCCATGAAAGTCAAACTGTAAATATTTAATGAAGAATGAACAAATCAGCTGCAGTTAAAAAGCATTAAAATATTAAGTTTATTTCTGCCTAGGAAGCCTAAGAATAGCTAATTTTTTAAGATGCAGAAAACTTTTTCTAATTCATAGTAGTTGGTTAGAATCTCAGATTGCGAAACCATCAATTATACAAATAAAAATAATCTGAGAAATATATTCGTGTTTGGTTATTTTGATTTTTTTTAATTAAGTTATCCTACACTACAGCTTGACAGATCTTTTTGAAAAAAGTGGTTGTGTCTTGAGCCAAGAGTTTTGTCACAAACATCAATGGGAATTTAAGCAGATACATGGACACTTAAAAATGGATTTGATGTTTTATCCATTACAGTCACAGTGTAATTTGCATAATTTGTGAACCTATTATTTAAAAAGAACTCCAGACTTCAAACAACTGTAAGGTTAGAATATTTTATTGCAGAGAAAATCCTTACTGGTCACTCTTGTGTGGAGTTATGAAACGAAAATTTTCTAAAAGAACCAAACCTGCAGAACCTTTTGTTCACATCTAATTAGAACATTTTAACTTTACTAACAAGAACATTGAACATTACTAAAATTTAAGTTAACCTAAGGTGATGTCCTATATAAAATCAAGGATTTCATTCCCCTACCAAGATAACCACTGTTCTGATCCATTGTAAATGTTGGCCTAATTTCTTGAACTCCATGTTCTTGACAAAAAGGGAGTATCAAAATGCCAGGAATAGACTTTGAGGAATTATAAGCTGTTAAACAATTATCACTCCAAGAAAAATGTGATATATTTTGTTCTGGAAACAAAGGTTACTTGAACATTTTTTTCTATTATCAGTTTCTCTCTAATCTTTACTATAGAGATTATCTCTAGAAAAACCAAATATTATTTGTCTAACTCTGTCATTGCTGCAGATTACAGGTCCCAAATTCAGAAAGAGAGATACTTTCTCCCTCACTGCCTAATGGGAACATGTCAACATTTTTGCCTCACTGTGCTTTAGGCAGAAGTTATGATCACACAAACAGTATACTTAACAGTGAAAGAAAAGATATTAATCATATTCTGAGCAACCAGAAACACTCTGCATTTCAATGCCATCCTCTGCATTTCAATGTATTGCTATTTGTGAGAAGGGTATTAAAACACTTCCTCGTGTTTCACTGGAAATAAAAAAATATCTGTTATTTATGTTGTCATCAGCTGAGTGTGCTGAAACAGAGTCTTTGAAGAGCTGCTATTGAGTGCCTGGGTGTTGGAATCGATCAGCCAGCAGTGAGTCTGCTTTTATTGCTTGGTACCCATTTTCACATGAAGCCACTCAGGCACAGAGTGGGAGGTGGTGGGCTGGTGGTCCTTCAAGGCACAGCTGCTGGGGACTTTTCAGTAGTGTTCTTCAACTATATCTTATATGGATGACCTTTAAATATGATCATGCATTACAAACTGGAACACTCACTATCCACATCCACACTCAGCCCCCAGGCAAATACTGCCTAATGAACCATTAACAGTATTGCCTCTTACAAGCTGCTGGAAAATTCTCACCATACTAATTTGACATAGAAAGGCTTCTTCAAGTTATTTGTATTTATATGTAATGTTAATATATATATATATATATATATATATATATATATATGTGCTTTTTCCTATTTTCTGTATTTTACCCACATTTCCTTATGTAATGGGGGGGTGGGGGGGTGAAAACTAAACTTTGTGTCATCTGACCCATTTTCATTTCCAAAGTGTTTGGCCTAACAGTGTAAACATAAAATGCCATGAACTGAACAGATGGAAAATTGTTATGAACATAACCAGACAGACATTTTGCTGTATGACATCCTTGTCTCTAAACTGAAGGGACGTGGATCTGATGAATGAACCACTAGGTGGGTAAGGATTGTTGGTTGCAAAGAGTTGCAGTCAGCAGCTCGATGTCCAAGTGGAGACCAGCGAGAGTGACATTCCTCAGGAGTTGGAATTAATGTTGCTGTTGGTGACACGGACAGTGGGACTGACTGCACCCACAGCAAGTTTGCTGATGGCACCAAGCTACGTGGAGCAGTCAGCACACTGGAGGGAAAGGGTGTTATCCAGAGGGACCTGGAGAGGTGGGTCTGTGCAAGCCTCCTGGTGTTCAAGGCCAAGTGCAAGGTCCTGTCCTGGGTCACGGCAACCCCAAGCACACAGAGTGGTGGAGAACGGACTGAGAGCAGCCCTGAGGAGAGGGACCTGGTACTGGCAGACAAGAAGCTCAACATCAGCCAGTGATGTGCACTTGAAGCCTAGAAAGCCAGCTGTATCCTAGGCTGCATCAAAAGCAGCATGACCAGCAGGCTGAGGGAGGTGATTCTCATCTTCTACTCCCCTTTTGTGAGACTTCAAACAGGCCATTGCATCCAGCTCTGGAATGTGAACATAAAAGGAACATGGAAGTCCAGAGGAGGGCCTCAAAAAATGATCAGAGGGCTGGAGCACCTCTCCTGTGACAACTGGCCAAGAGAATTGGGATTGTTCAGCCTGGAGATGAGAAGGCTTTGGCAAGACCTTACAGCACTTTCCAGTACCTGAAGGGAGCCTACAAGAAGGCTGGAAAGGGATTTTTTTACAAGTGCATGTAGCGACAGGACAAGGAGAGAATGTTTTAAACTGGAAGAGAGTAGGTTTACATGAGATGGGAAGCAATTCACACAGCACAGTACAGATGAGGAGACAGAAGTGTATAATTCATAACACACTGTGGAATGTTTATCACCTTGCAAGTGCTTTGAGGCATGGCTCACAGAGACAAATGCCAGTTTTAGAGTCCTAGAAAATCAATGAACATGTCTCAAAAATACATGGCAGTTCAGCACAAAAGCTGAGATTAACTACTTGAACCATTCACCTCAGATGTTAAAGTTTCCCTTTTCACAGTAGCTGTAAGACAAAATATTTCAGTGTTAGCAACACCTCTCGCTCTCCAGAATTAGAACTCTTTATAAACAGTTTCTCTCAATTGTCTGAAAGTTTGCCTTCAACACCAAATAAAATCTGAAAAATATGTCCACTTTGATGCTGTTTCAGGAATTCCAGAAACTGGCCAAGATCCATGTGATAGTCATTCCTCAGGCCATAATCACCATGTGCCTGAAACTGCAGGTCTTCAAAACTGTGAAAGAGACGAAGACTGTCAATGCATCCCTCCGTTTCTATATTTTCCACATGCTTGCATGAAATATGCTTCCAGTTGGGATATCTAATGACACGCCAGAACTCGTCACAGTTTTCTCGGAGTCCCTCCACACAGATGACACCAGGTTTCCCAGTTAGGCAGAAGCCAGTCAGATTTAACTTCTTTGCAGAGTCAAAAATCTTTTTCCTCAGTTCCTGCCTGTAAATGTGATGGCTGTAGATCCACATGCGATGCAGCACTTCCTTAACCCTGACTCCTTCAGCAGCACACTCAGATGAGGCCTTACTGTTCTCCAGGAAAGGCAGGCTGTTGTCCTTCACCCACTGCACAGCCTCACATACACACAGATCCCCTGAATCCAGACAGCTGATGTGAGACGCCAGGCGAGTATTGAGCTGCAACTGTTGCTGTCTGTGCAGTGCATCTGATCTGGCAAAGAGCTGAGGAGGCACCTGAGGGTACATATGAGGAAGAAGAACCTGCAATTCCACCTTTACCTTAAAAACAGAAGACACACATACAGAGAAAATTAATTCTGCAGCTACTGACGACATGCTAGATTCTTCTTCCCTGTCAGAGGCAGATTATGAGGAGATGTAATCAAGACTACAGCATCCTACTAACTGGAATTATTTCCACTTCCCTTTTGTCCCAATAACCCATTCTTTTGTCTGTCCCTTTTCTTCTGTTGCATCATGCTGTCACTTTCACAACACTCCCCATGTTATCCAGGCAGCTTTTGTGCTGTTCATAGAACTAATGCTATGAGAGAAAGTACTCAGTCACCCTCGAGGGGTATTTCTAGCTCAGTATTGCTACAGCAATGAACTGTTGGAGTCAAGGGCTTTTGAGAATCTCATCCCTTACCAAATGACTAATGAACTCAGCCCAGCTGCTGGGAAAAAAAAGGCCAAGAGTTACATGAAATGGTGTAATTTGTAATTGTACTTACTGTATATAGAGACACGTGGCAGGAGTGTTGCAAATGTTTGATCTTAAAGGTTGCTGCCAACCCAAACCATTCTGTGCATTACCATTATTTTAAGCAAGTATTCACTGTAAAGAGGAATCAGGATTATAGGGGGTGAAGAGACTGATGTACATTTCAGGGAGACCTCTAGATTATCTTATCTGATATGAACACTGGGCTGCTGAATTATTCCTACAGTGCCTTCAAACGGAGCACCACAGTTCTTTGGCAGCTGAACCCTGCCTCTAGTCCAAGAGCAGGAAAGGATTTTTGTGTCCTCAGTGCTTCAAGCTCATGTAGACTGTTAGGGGGTACTCACTACAGTGTACAATCATGTGATTAGTCCTGCAGAGAGAAGTGAATCATGAAATGCCTAATTGTCTTTCCAAATTCCTTGACAATCTGCTATGGGAAAAAACCCACTACTCCTACACAAGCCTTTCCTACATGGTTCATAAAACTTCTTTCTGAATGTTGGTGAAAGGGAACGTTTTAGAAAGACACTTAAGATTGTACCTAAAGTTTCAAAAAAATCATGAGGCCATCTCATTACCCAGTAAATTGTTCTAATGTTCTTTCATTCTAATGTTCATATTCATTCTATGGATAATGGCTTTTAGGCTGAGTTTGTCAGTTAGTCACTGCATTAGTGTGCACTTGGACTTGTGTTCTCTGTGCAAATATTTGCATCAATTCAACGCTTTTCTTCAATCAGTTAAACTGTTGTAACTCCTTATACTGCAAGTTTGGTTTCTCTGCTCAAAGGCCAGTTTTGGTTTTGTGCTCTTGTGACTCCTCATAATTGCATTCTGGCATTTGGGGCTATTTTTACATTATTGTATTTCTAATGCAGATGTTAGCAGCAGCTGAGATTTTCTGTTACTCTTGACTTCAAACAGGAAACAAACATGCAGGGTTTTTTTACCCCCTTCCTTCCAGGCAGTTTTCAGGTGTGTGCAGGAGTAAAGACACCACCACCCATGAACAAGACTCCTTGGCAGCTCTTACCTTCGCCTCCCCTACATCGAGAGCAATGCGATATTCCAGCTGCGGGGGCAGGGCTCCGTCACCATTCCTCAGGTAGCGCTGGATGCTGGGCACGGCATCCGCATCCAGACTGATTTCCCCTCTTTTGGGAAACATTGAAAGGAGCATTTCCACTTCCAGCAGCTGGAGCTCCAGGCATTCTTTCACCGTGACAGCCATTGCACTGCCCTCCACGAACGCCTGGAACGAGAGGGCTGGAGTCAGACCCCGGGGTCTAACACATGGTTCAGCACCCCAAGGAAGCCCCACGATTCTTTAAGGGCAGAATTTGTTTAACCACGGCTGGACACGGAGCGCTCAGCAGCCGGGCCTCGCAGCCCCCACCGGGCAGGAGTGGTTAAGGGAGCCTTGCGGGCCCTGCCGGGCTCAGGGATGGGAAAGAGCACGGCGCGGAGTCCCGCGTTGATGTGCGTACACAGTGATACATTCATTATTTATGGTATTTATCAGCAGATACACCCCGTGTTGTCTGGGTGTCCTGGTTCAACCCCAGCCGGCAGCCAAGCCCCGCACAACCGCCTCCCCAAGCCGCGGCATCGGGGGAGAATCGGAAGGGCAAAAGGCAGAAAATCCACTGGTTACGGTAAAGACAGTTCCATAGGGAAAGCAAAAGCCGTGAACACAAGGAAAGCAAAGCAAGGAATGAATTCACCCTTTCCCATGGGCAGGCAGGTGTTCAGCCATCCCCAGGAGAGCAGGGCCCCA
>VZUI01058302.1:0-16540 GCA_013401135.1 Cettia cetti
ATATTCCTAGTAAAGAACTGCTATTCCTATTCCCAAATCTTTGCCTGAAAGCCCTTAATTGCAAAATTATAGTAATTGGGAGGAAAGGGGGGTTACATTCTCCATTCCAGGGAAAACTCCAGTTTCCCCTGGCAGATACCTCTCTCTAAACCAGGACAATGGGTACTCTTGGGGGCAAATGAATGAAACTGTATCAATTCAGGTTTATGGAATATGTGTAGAGAAGATTTAGGAAGATTGAGGAAAATTTCTGGGAAGAAACAACAGCTCATACATGATGCAGCCTTTGTAACAGGGAGGTGTGGACTCCGAGTGAGTGTATGGATGTATGCTGGGGATTTCTGACAGCCCTCCTAAGACTTCCAGAGCTCTCAGAGGGACTAGTCTCATTCTGTGGGCTCTTGCTATCCACTGCCCTCACTGGATTTTTAGAGAATCAGCCAGCAGGATTAGAGCTAAACATGGGGCCTGATGAATATAGTTTCACCTGCTGCATTTCTTATCAGCCTACTAGGCAATTTTTTTTTCCCTGTAAGTATCTACTTATTACCAGACTTTAAATTCTAATGGCACAAAGAAATTTGCTCCACTTGTTATAAGTATGTGAGTACTGGAATAAAAAAAAAATGCTGAAGAATGAAGCTGTGTTCTTCAGCAAGTGAAATATTGATTGTCTCCATCAGCCATGGCTTAATGGTGAATGGGGCACAATGAAGTCTGTCTCATTACATACTTTCTGCAGGTCCTCCATGGATTAGGTACACCTGATGCTTGAACTCCACATGGTCTCTAATAAAAACATTCTCAAGATGCTGGGTCAGGATAACAGCTCCTAGAAGTGACACAAAAAATGGTCCAGGGACTTTTGAGCTCCTCTTGGTGAGTTCTGTTGTGCACAAATACCTTTCACCAATTCAACTAGATAAAGTAAACATCCTAGGAATAATCTCTACATCACTAGGACTTTAATTAGATTAGGATTATTTTATTTTATTTCAGCCTAGATGAATTACTTTCTTACGTGATTGGCAGTTAATTTCTCTGCATAATAAGGGTTAAAAATACACAACATACAGCCTAAAATTCACTAACTGTAAGAAAAAAATGGAGAAGTAAATATTGAAGTGCTATACTATAGAAGAGGTGTTGGTGTGCAGGAAGACACAACTCCCTCACATCAGCTGATCCTGCTGTAGCACATCCATCACTCTGGAAGCTGAAAAGGGACACAGCTTTCTGCTGACATCTGTTAAGCACAAAGCCAGGTCTGCAAGCACAGTTTTCAAGGGAATTAGTCTAGTAAAACTGTACAAGAAGTAACTATCCTGAGCTTTCCCCTGGAGAAAGAGTGGGAGATGTCAGGAGAGGGAATACACTCTCATCCCACCTAAATCGTTGCACCTGAAACTTCCTTTGCACGCAAGCTCAACATGTCCTTCTGAAACTACTCCCAAAAAGGCCACATACCTATGGTGAGAGATAAGGATGCCAATGTCTAAATATTTTGTTTGCTCTTTTCAGCTGAATGAAAATATATCTCGCAAAAAAAAAAAAAAAAAATCCATTTGGCCATTCTGCAAACGATTGCATTTATATCCTCGCTACACCACAAACTTCCTAAGTTAAAATAAATATTTTTCCCTTTTCCAAGCTATTTGTGATTACTGATATTCTAGTATTCTTTACTGGTTTTGGTCTGAAAGTGGTTTTAGTCTGAAAGTGATGGTCTCTGAAAGAGGACAGAGGAGAAAACTGAAGGAAAGGAACTTCTTAATTTGCTACTGCAAATCTGTGAGAAATCTTCTCTTAGAGTCCTTTAAGGCTTCAGCATTGTGTTGAGAACTGACCTGGTGAAACAACATAACCTGAAAGAAAGGGTTACTGCTGTGGGAAGGTGTCACTTCCTGTTAATATTCAGAAATGTATTATTTCAAATCCACCTCAGCAACAATCTACCTTGGTCCTCTCACAGCAGGCAACCCTGTTGTACCTGACGTACTATTTCAGTCAACTTTAACACTTATTGTCCATAATTACTTTTACTCTTCAGTTCTGAGGAGAGCAGCCAGGAGCACACTAAACAGCAGACCATGACATATTCAGTGCTAAGCTGCCATTCTGGCATATCTCTGAGAGCAAGTCATCCTTTTCACGTGTGGTCAAGCCTGGCAATTACCTAAACAAGGACAGCACAGGAGACCAATGAAGAGCTGGATATCAGCAAGAGCTAGGCATACCAGGGACTAATTTGGTACAGCATGCTAAATAATTCCACTTGGCTCATGGCAAAGAAAATAGAAAGGCAAAGAAGAAAAAATGAAGAGATACTTAGAAATCATGTACTTGGGGTAATTCAGCACATTATACAGGAATGTTTTCTCTGGCAAACAAAAATTATCCCAATATTTTGAAGTGCATCTAGACACATTGCATTTGCCAATTTATAGGTCTGATGTAGGATAATACTTTCAAAAGCAAATACGAAACCAGTGACCAAGTTTAAATTGGGAAAAAGGGTTGCATGAAATAGCAGCAAATAAGTCCACTAGAATTCCTTGCAATTATTCTTATGCCATGTCTCACTCAATTTCCTAGGTCATTAGACGTATTTCCTACAAAACAGAGTTTTCACAGAAGTCTTTAGAAAATATCTGTTTGCCTCAAATGCCTTTTTCCCATAGAAATCTGCAATGATTCATTGCTTAACTTGCTTTTTCTCACTTCTATGAAGAGATACCGTGTGTAAGATCAAAGAATGTATGTTCTCTTTGCATATTTATTGAATTTAGAGCTACCTTAAGATGCTGAGACAGAGAAGATTCTTGTCACTCAGGTATCTGCAGGCAGAAAAAAGAGATACAGAAAAGGCAACAAAACTGGCAACATTTCATTTTTTTCTGTGTGCAGCAACAAGGTTTAAAATTCTTCAACTGACAGCCATACAGCAAAAATGCTGATATGTTACATTTTTATCTTTTGTCAGATTCTCTCATCTCTCACATGGATATACAACACCAATTACATTCTTTATTTCTAAGTCAATAACATTGTTCTATTTATGACAACACGTATGTTGCTTATAGTCCAAATGCTTAGCAAATGCAAACAAAATTTTTGGAGCTACATAATGCAAAATCTATTGCACTGTATGAGTAAAATATGGTAAAAATCATGCACTGATGCATACCAATGTGCATGGCTCTAATTAATTGTGTGAAGGCATTGTCTTAAATGACAAAAATCATCATATTGGCTTGATTTTTTTTTTTTTTTTTTAGATATAAAAACCACTCAAGTAAAAAAAAAATTTTTGTTTTGGAATATTTTTAATATAAGTAAAAAAACATATTTATAGAATCAGAGAAGGATAGAGTAACCCTACAACACTGAACTTTAGGACTAATATGGAAAATAAAGAAAACAAGTCCTTCAAGTTGCTACAAAGCAAAGAACTTTCCATGCATTATTTTTGCGGCCTCCTAGAACAGTAAGATTATAGACCTAATTTACAGTGCTCTGCAAATAAGTCATTTCAGTTTCTCCTGCTGAAGTGTTACATACCTGCTAGACCTGAGACTGAAAAAATAACTCAATAGCCAGTAGGACTCTTCCATGAGAATTGAAAAACTAGTTTGCAATTATACATTCAATGTCTGTTTGACCTAACCTTGTGGAACAGTCCTGCCCTGAGACATTTGGAAAGTTTTGCTCCAGTATATGAAGAACCACTTAAGGCAGTCACTAATGATGTGTGACATCTTGGGAACAACCCTGCTGAATCAGGCAAAAGAGGATTTCTACCAAGACTCCCACATCCCAGGGGAGTGTGTACCTGTTATGCTGTGACACTTCTGCCACCTCTTTAAAGGAGATCACTTAAGAAGCTCACTATTTATTTAAATCAGTGATGCAGTTACTGCTCATAACTATATAGATGATTGCTTGCCCAAATCCTTTATAAACCATTCATCAGAGTAATTCCCATGTATTAGTTTCAATAAAATTAAGAATCAAGACATTTGCTGGAAGAACTATTTGTTAGTATTTATTCAGACCCTAGTGCAATCTGATATTGATGTTATGTCAAATAAGTGAATGGGAAGTGCAAGATCAGCCTGACATATCCAGCTGAAGCCCTGCAGTATTTGTCAGACGCATAGCAGAGTACCAGAGTCACACTCTTAATAAAATATTCTGGACAAGTAAGTTTTCCTAGCTAAATATTAAAACAAAAATTGAAATTGGGATAGAAAACATATCAGTACTGTGTATATCACAAATATATAAGAAATGTGACTTTCTTCAACCTTAAACTAAGATTTTGGCTCTCTTTTCCTAAACACATGTTCATTTCGGTCAGTGAAGATTTGGCTATGACCAAATTTTCCAAACAGGTAGCCTCCATTTACTATTATTTACTGCTATTCAGTAGCCATTTCAAGATATCATCTGCAACTAGGGCTTTGTTAACACCCCTTCAGGTGCTGACGGCTGCTAAAGGAGAAATCAAAAACATGTGTTTGAGCAAGTAGGACAGAGCCCCAAGGGCAAAAAACCTCTCCAAATCTGAGCCCTGTATTGAACCCACAGGCCACAGGTTTGCCTTATTAAAAGTTAAAATTGCTTGGCATTTTTCCATTTCTTCTCTGGCCAGAAGACAGTACAGCTGGCACCAGGGGTGACATGCTATGCACACAACTCTTCTCTTCCCAGGTCACTGGAGAAAGACCTACTGTCAAACCAGTGAGAACTTGCACTTGGGTGAGGCAGAGAATAAACTGAGCCAGGGAGAAACTCCTCGCTTCCCTGGAAGGGTAACAAACACAGAGGGTGCATCAGTGCAGAGACATCAGCAGAGATCCCAGTACGGTGGGCACTAATTAAAAGGAAGGAAGCCACTCTTCCTCAAATATTTAGATGGTCTACAGTCCTCTTATATTTTTGACCCAGTCTGTGATGGAGACACTCAACAACATCCATGAAACAGTGAGGAAAAGACTAGCACACATAAAAGAAATGCTTCTCCTCTTCTCATGAGCAAAATGGAGGCCACTGTCTCTGCATTTAAAAGGTTAAAACCAAATTAAGATTAAAGAATGAATGCAAGAAAATAGTTGCAATTATGTACTCTTTCTCCAAGCCAAAGATGTTAAAATATGGCCCCCGTACCATACATTATAATAATGGTTTGTATATAAGACCCATAGATGAGATATATCTGAGCACAGCAAGTTTAGAGCATGAAGAGCAGAAAGTGGAGAAGACTGTCCAGAAGAATATTACATACATTATCTTGCAGGAAAGCCACAGAACTTCATGTCCACAGTGGATTGAGATAACAATATCTAAATAATTAGGGGAAAAAATAATAATAATAATAATTATTATTATTATTATTGTTGTTGTTGTTGTGTTGTTGTTGTTGTTGATGTTGTTGTTGGTGGTATTATTATTAATAACAACAACAACAATAATAAAAAACAATTCAATTAAATAAATGTGCTGGGTTTGCATTGATTGATGTTTAGGGAGGAGGGAAGAACCACTCATGGAAGTGATTTTTCTAAGAGGAGCTGCTCAGAGTTTCTTCCATGCCTGACAAAACTAATCAGTGACTAGTCAGTTTTGAATACTGACACCTTGTTAAACCACTAGGAAGCTGAATCCACCTCTGTGAGCACACACAAAAAAGAACAAAGCCTGGGAAAACTCTCTTCTTCCACCCTGGGAACAAGTAACAGACCAGTCCAGCCCTGCTCCACGTGGTTGGACCTGGCCAGGCTCCAGCAGTTCTTAACATCTGGCTGCTGGGCTGGTTCCCTCCCCACCAGTGCGGTCAAGCCAACTCGCAGCTGGAATTAAACACAGAAAGGGTCTGAGACCAGACATGCACCCATAGTGGTGCTGCTGTTTCTGGCCGGGGCCCCGAGATCCTGGCACAGCCCCAGGATGGCCCGAATCTGTCATCACAACTGCTTCGACTATCACAACCACCACAGGCCCCAGGCGTGATATCAACTCTTTCATTGTACAGATGAAACTTGCAGGACATTGATCCTCTCTCAAATAAGAGAAAAGGATAGAGTGAAGGCATGCAGAGAGACAACATGAAGACACCAAGGTCAGTGGTGAAGAAAGAGTAAAGTCCAAGATGGGAGGAGAAGGAGGAGATGCCTTAGTCTTAGGCTGAAACTCTTTTGCAAGGCCATGGTGATGGACTGTTGATATACTAGAATATCCCTTTAATTCATGAAGACAGTATGGGGAGATGGAGTGTTCAAACTGCAGATATGAGCAAAGACATTTGTGTAGAAGCAAGTAAATGTTGAAGTCGCTGTGATCTTATTAGAAGTTTGAACTGAGAGAGGAAGATAAGAGCGATGAAGACCCTCTGTCCCCCAGGGAAGAAGGAGAAGACCTCTATTCCCAGAGATGAATATGATCTCAGAGATAGATGAAGAGAACCTTTGCTTTTGAACAGCTCATCCTTAAAAAAGGACCCCATGAGTTTGATATGGCCCATGAACACAGCTGTGGAAAGGCTGCATGAGATGGGAGGGACTTCACGATTGCAGATTTTCCAGGTGGCTGCTATTCATGAGAATTTTAGCCACAAGAGAACTGTTTTCTTGTGCAGAAGTCTCCATGACATGGCAAAAGAGAGTCGTCTCCCAAAGAGGACTGATGAAAGACTATTTTAGAGGTGATAAAACTGACCTAAATCACAGGTTTTGTCTCTATACATTGTTAGTGGGATAGAAAAGAAGGTTATGGGGGTAGGGAAAGTATTCTGAAAGTTTTATTCTCATTTTTTTCTTTTTTTTAGTTTTGTTAATGAAGTGTTCTTTATACCCTTTAAAAGGTGAGCCTGCTTTGCTCTTCTCCTATTCCTATCTCACAGCAGAAAAGGAGTAAATAATTCTAGTGGGTGCATTGGCATTTAGCCAACATTAGACCAACCACATTATTTGGTGCATTGGCCAGGAAACTCCAATTTGGCCAACTAAAACTGCTACAAGAAATGAATAAACAAATAAAAGATGGGGAGAGAGGGAAAGATAAAGGGAGACAAAACCCAAGAGAAAAAAGTGATGCACAATATAATTGCTCACCACTCACTAACCAATGTGCAGAATATCTTCAAGCGGTGATCAGCAGTTCCTGGCAAGCGAGCTCCAGTTTGTACCCTGAACATGACATTCTGAGGTGTGCAATATCAGTTGTGGTGTGCAGTTCAGCTCTCCTGACCATGTTCCCTCCCAGCTTTTTGTGCACTTCTTCACTGGCAGGGAAACTGAACTTCACTGGGAAACTGAAAAGATTGTGACTTAAGGTGAGGACAACTTAGCAACAACCAAAACATTAGTGGCTTATCAACATTATTGTCATGTGAAATCCAACACCAGGATTGTACCTGATACTAATAATTAACTAATGATTAACTCTATCCCAGACAGAACCATGACACCATCTATTCCAAATCACCATGGCACTGTTTATTTCAGTGTGATTAATCTGGTATTCATTGATGGTGGATTGGATTCAAAGAACAAATGCAAGTAAAATTTCATTCAAGAGGGAGATTCAAATTCACCTGAGAAATAAATTACAATAAAGAAATAAAAAAGTGGGGAGAAAATGAAGCACCCATTACACCAGCAATGTTATCCACTGTTCCCAAAATACAGAATGGAGAAAGTCCAATTCCAGCTTTTGAAACAGGCACTAGTTTCCCTAAGAGAAAACCTAACACAGTGCTTACAAGAAAATCCCCAGATTTTATCTATTGATTATTAAACATCTGATAATGCAAGAAAGAAAGGGAGGGAACAAGTGGCAAAGGGGGCAAGGAAGGAGGCAGGGAGGAAGAGGAGAAGGATGTAGGAATAAAGAAGAAATAAAGAGCAAGCATCAAGGTAAAGAGATGGGGGCCTTTGCAAAACAAAAGCACTTGCACCAACGACATTTCTCAAACCAGGCCAGAGCATCTACACTAGGAAAGCTTGACTTTAACATGTGCAAAACCAACACTGTTTGTGGAGGTTGAAAACCAACCCTGTTCAAAGATACCACACATTTTCTCATGATTTTACTTTCATGACCTGCAAGTTTGGTAGGTCTTGACCAAGAAAACAGAGATGGCTTTTTTTTTCAGAATATACCTGAAAACTCTAAAAGAAGAGCTTACCCATTTGTACATAGTATGGAAAAGTCTGTCTCACTAAGGATACCATGCTGTGTCCAGTTTCCTCCAATGGGGAGGAAACCTTGTGCAAGGACAGAATCTTAAGTAGAGCTCTGCTTCTGTATGAAAACTGGAGAAATAACCCCACAGGTTAAAAGGCCCTGTACCCTTCTCCCCTCCTCTTAATATGCAGATGGTGAAACATCTGACCATCCAAATAATGCTCAGACTCTTCAAGTAAAAAGGAAAGAATTAAGACATGTCATGGGAAAACTTTATTTCTTCTGCTTCAAGGAGTGTGCTTTGAAGTGAGTCATAGCTCTCTTGCACTGAGTGTATAGAGCAAGGCAGCTATTTCACTGCCTGCATACAGAGGGAAAGACAGCAGCCTCATCTCTTCTATCCATTTCTGCCCAGGGAGGAGGGTAGATAGACCTCTTTCCAGCACTACTAACTAAAACCAGGAGAAGGATTAGCTGAGGCTGACACACTGAGTAGTCCAGTGGACTCAGTCCCACTGTTGGAGCTCAGTGGGATGAGAAGGAGAGCAACCAGCACCGGCAGTGTGAGTCCCACAGGCATCCACTCCTCGAACACCTGCTCAGCTGGCACCTCTCTACAGTATGACATTTGGCAGATGTCATGTACCCTTCCAGAGCACTCCCTTCCTCACCCTCCTTTGGCTTTCAAGAGCCATAATACAGCTTAAAGTGTTTTGTGAATGCAGCTTCCTTTCCATCTGCTGGGGTTGCAAAAACATCAACACCACCACAAAATCTTCTCAGGCAGATTGCAGCAGCAGCCAGCAACTGTTTCACCCTGTCAGAGCAATGAGCATTTTGAAGATGTACCACAACAGTAATAAAAGTAATCAGTTTGGGTGGGAGGAGAGCATAAGGGAATAAAAATAAGGACTTGATTGTCCCAAGGACAAAGATAAGCTGCATTTACAGGAAATACAAGCAGGCTGTTAGTAACAACAAATTTTGAAATGCTAGTGGTTAAGTTCTACAATAAAGTCATAGCTTAAACTCTTACTTAATTACACCCTTAATTTATTTAATTACTTGTAAAAATATTTTGTGTATTCTTACATCTATATCTGAGGTGACTAGTGCCTTGCAGATACTGAATGATATCTTGCAAATCTAGTCACTTCTGACAAATCCTCTGTTCCTCTCCCTCTGTGAAAAGAGCAGAGCTTGCATGAGAGATCTCCTCTTTGGTCTGTACAGAAAGAAAATTGACATCTTCAAACCTTAGTAAAAGAGGGAAAAGACATTATCTAAAAATGCCCTTGAAAAGAAGAATAAAAAGACATAACAACAATTTCTGCCTGCTAAAGTTGTGCAAGTGAAAACAGACGTGGCCTGTGAGAATAAGCAACAAGAAGGAGTCTTCTTGTGAAGTGTGTAGGTGAACACTGGATAACTTTCTGCTTCAAAGCAACAGAAACATGATGGCACTGCAACCAATTCTCTGAAAAATAAAAGAAAAATTTCAACAGTTATTGCATTTTGCAATTGTTAGCTGGAAAACTTTATTCTTCTACACTTGATAGAGCATACCAGATGTCTAATAAGACTTTTGAAAGGTCAAGAGCAAATGACAAATGGTTTGTGTCTCATTCTTAACATCTGGAAACTATTATTCCTGAAGCAGAAATGTTAAAAGTCATTCTGTGTACCGTGAAAGGATTGAAGTTTAGTATAGGTATGTGATCAACTTCATTATTTACTCAGCATTATGTTCTTCTGTTCATAACTTTCAAGCAGTCTTCAATCTCTGGGTTGGTTCTGTAAAACAAATTTGTCACTATCTCAATACTGCAGCAGAAATGAGACATTGGAGCCTCATTTCCCTGAATCCCAATCATCCTGCTGCAGTTTCAGCAAAGCAGAGGTGAGGCAGACTTCAGAGCTGTGACACTTGCTAGAAGAGGATGCTGCATGTCCATGTGACACTGGATGCCACACAGGCGCCTGAAGATGTTCTGTCACAAGGTGTTGACTCCACATTCACCTGACCCATTGCCCCATGACACAGGAAGGTATCTCAGCAGGTTTTAATACTCTCCTGTTTTCACCAGGAAAATCATCACTGATTTTAACCACTGGACCAAAGGGAACTTAATAATTACCTGAAGCAGAGTGGGGCAGTTTGATATGGAAATCCTTGTAGCCAGTTAGGCTTTGGGGCATGAGTTTCTCCAGCAATGTCAAGCTGAGGCTGCTCTGCAGATTATCTGCAGAATTTCCTTGTCAGTGTCATTATTTTTCATTACTTTGAAGGCAGATTAAACAAAATCCAGCTCATCTGTTATCTCACCCTTTTGATGGTATTAATGGCTTTGACAATAGCCTACAGTGCAAGTCAAAGTAAGGAATTTTGGAGAGTTCACTGTCTTCCATAAATCCACATATGGCTGGTTTTAGTACTGAATGCAAAGGCTGAACATAGCCAGGGTGAAGTTATAGTGTCCTTGGGGACCCATCCATCCCCAGCTTTCAGGTGAGAAGGTGGAACCAGCTGGAGATCATTATGTGAGGACCAGGTGCCTCGCAAAAGTGCTGGAGTATGGAGCTGTAAACCCTTTGGTGAGGAAAGGAGAGGGCTGGAGAAAGGTTTCATTTTCAGCTCTGACCAGGTCACACGTGGAGATCCAAGTGCTGTCCAGCATGCAAACAACTGCATGTCTTTGTCCTGCACAAACAAATCAGTAAGATTCAGGACAGTCAGAGCACTTTGGTACTCAGTCAGACTGAATTTTAATCTAATTTTAACATACTGCTTTGTGGAATTATTCAGAAGATCTCTCCAAGAGGAACTGATCAGGAGGTCTCATGCTTCCTCCTCACCTGTGGACCCCCACAGAACACTATAGCTTATATTATTGTTGGGACATAGATTAAAAAAAATTTGTTACTTTAATCACTGTGCTGAAGAAACACATGTGGCACTCATACATTGTGTTTTCACATAGTGCTTTGTTCTTTGTTCTTGTCTAAACATGGTAAAGTGGTTAGAAAAATGAGCTGTTACCTTAAAAGCAGTGAATTTGAATTATCACACCGTTTTTCCATGTCTTCGAAGTATAGTATGCAGTTTACACAACCTAAACACTAAGAGTCTCAAATAACTAAGCACAGTGCCTCTGACACCAAAACAACAACAGCAAAAAGAAAGACAAATAGAATATTATTTTGGATGTCGGCTCTTACTAAATATAGTCCATCAGAATATAAAGAAAGAAAACTCTATGAACAGTGCACCAATGTCAGAATTAATAGCACCATCTAGCTAGAAGGTCCAAACTATTAATACTAATTCCTTTTTTTTAAAAAGTTGTGTTTTCTCATAATTTTCAAATAGCAGAAGTAATATTATTCCTTTATTCTCAACCCCTGACCTCAACCAATTTACCATGTTTTAAGAGGCTAAACCACATTGCATACCTAACGTGGGGTGATTATTCCCTGTAGAAGTTCTAGCAAAGCCAGGTTACAAAGTGTTCAGTCTGGACTTACCCATTTATTCAATTAGACGAGTAAACAGACTATGAAAATTCTATTATACATGCCTATTCCAGTGATTTGCTTTATTAGCTCTTTTGTTGTCTGCATAAAACAAATAGTTTCTACTCATTAGAGCCCTGGGGAAGGCTCATTTATGATTATTATAGATTATTTTAAAAGTTTTTTATGCCTCCCACACAGAAGGAAATAAATGCGTTAAATTTGTACCCTTCAAGGCTGGTAGGCTTGCTGGCTTACATGTGTGTAAGCCTATCTATATGAACTGGTAGAACTAATCTTGCAAGATATAAGATTATATCTTTTGAAACTGGAAAAACAGAGGGTTGTTTTGTTGGTTTTTTTTCAAAAAACAGCAGTTGTGAAGTGAAGGAAAGGACAAGAAGATAGGAACAGGAAGGCAGATACCTTGTCTATTATGAATCTTAATATCCATTGATTTAAATGTGTTTGCACATGCAAATTCAAGGTCACAGAAATATTATAATTAGTCTCCTAATTTGTCTCTATGACATCTTACAGGAATTGTTAAAAAATCAGACCCCAGGCAGGTATCCTTATTTTTCCTCAATTAAGTGCAGCATTCAATGGCCTACTGATTTCAGGGCACCTGTACTTCAGTCCTAAATTTGGCAAATATCAGTTACTACATTTTCAGGCATTCCCCGTATCTTCCTGTTTTCACATGGGCGCTTCACTCTACAGAATAAGTGAAAATCGAATGAAACCATAAACCACTACCAAATTTGGTATCTCAAATGTCACTGGAACTTGGGAAGAAAATAAAACCCCTCTAACACTGTATTTGAAGTGATAGAAGAACCTATTTATTCTGGCCAGACTGTGCCACAGAAAACATTCCGTACACACATAAGATTTACTAGATTTTTCCCAAACTTTATACAGTTCAAAACCCATAGAAATCCATTGGTTTAATGTACATTGGTCCCAAGCTGAGTATTTCTTAGTATTTAGTTTCCTATTGGACCCAGATTTCTTTGACTCTGATATTAATTAGGTCCACACTCCTTGATTTCTGTATCAGCCTTTCTCCACACCAGGTGTTTCCAACTGTGCCAGGGGGTAGTTTAGATGAGATAGATATTCATTGATGTTGTCTGATGGTTGTTGATGTTTTGTTGATGGTCGTTGTCTTTTTGGGTATCTTTTGGGTTATTCCCAGTCTATTTAGATTTTAAGGTCATCTTCCTTGAGAGGTGCAACATCCCTTAAAAAAGAAACCTTAAAATTCCTTTCACCAAGGCAAAGGCAAACCAAGCCTAACTAGAGAAATAGAATTTTAAAAAATTCAGAGGTTATATTATTTCCAAAAAAAAGGACAAGACTTTAGTCTTAAAAGTAGGTCAGCTATAGCCAGAAATCATCCTAGCAGAAGTTTGGATGCCAGGGCAGGAGTGTCTGAAATCCTGAGAGGCCTTTACTTTTTCTGAAGGTCGCTGCCAGGGCTGTAGTCCTTTCAGCTGTACCTGTTGGTGTCACTGACACAGCTGCTTTGGAAGCTGGTGGCTGGACAGATCCATGCTGGGAAAACACCGTTTGTGTTTGCGCTGCTGTTGGGGTTAAACACTGAGCTGGCAGCGGTGCTCTGTAATTCACTGCAGCAGTGCTCAGAATTACTGTGAGAGAGCCACAGCTGCTCCTTGCACTCCAAGAGAGTGAAAGAAATATGATTAATTGCAGGAATTCTTTAGCATCTTGCTAATATTGTCAGCAGACCCCTTATGCTCCTTCCAAGATATCTTTTGGGAAAGCCCAAACTCTTTTTTTTGTGGCTGATCAGTGGCCTCCTTGTCTAATAATCCCTGTCTCAGCAGAATTCACCCGTAACAACTCAGGTAGATCATGAATATCTTTTAAGTTCTTTACAAGCCACTAAAGGGACTGATTCCTTTCATTATTGTAGTATAGATTTATGGCACCTGATCCTCCTTTAAAGGCATGTCTAGCATAAAAAGAGGGATGTGAAATTGAGTTACTGATTTATGAGAATAACAAAATACCCAAAATTATTTCTGTGTATACCAAAGCAAGCACAGTATGGACTCATGAGACCTACCTCCTTTTTCTCTCTGAAGCATGAATCCATGGCCAGACACGATCTTCATTTTCTCTTATGGCTTTTCACCTCATATGATGCTTTCATAGCAACAGCTCTAAAGAAGGATTTTCACTTTTAAATGCACTTTTCAAAGTTTGCTGATTTAACCCTCTCATCCAATGTTGGCTGCAGTGTCAGTGTGTGAACACTGCTTTGCTTTCCTGATTATTATCAGATATTTTGCTAATGCACATGCTATAGGCAAGTTCAGCTGGAGAAAAATTGATATCAGACCAAAAGAAGCAAAATATTTCACTTTATTAAAAGACCATTTTTAATTAAATTTTCTGTTTTATTTCTTTCACTGTCACAATCAGAAAGATTATTATCTGATTTTCTTGCAGTTACCTATTTGAATTTATGCTTTCACTATTTTTTTTTATTTTAGTTTTTCAGGATAAAATGTATCAGCTAAACACTTTTCTTCTCTTCATCCAAAATATATTTGGGGCAGATGAACTGCTGATGCTTCTTTTTTTTCTGTCACACTTAACTTACTCAAGCCCCTCCCACATATCCACTATTTAAATTACTGAAGAAACAGTTACCTTTTCTTAAAACTGTCAAGACAAGTGCTTGCTTTTCTTAAAAACATGAAGAGATTGATGAGATAGGGCAAACTTTTTTTTTTTTTTTTTGCTTTGTTTGACAATGAACCAGACAAATCACAGTTTTCACTAAACCCTCATGCTTTGGAGTATTAAAAACCAAAGCCAAAACAAACAAACAAAACAAAATAAAACCAGAGGAAAATAGCTAAAAAGCTATCAAAGAAAAAAAAAGGAAATTCTACTACAAACTATCTGTAGGTGTGCTACAGAGAAGAGAGTGTGTAACTATTTTGTTTTTGTCTCTCCCTTCCTCCACAAATACAACTTTTAAAATCCCTGCACCACTTCCTCACTGTCCCTTGATATATTAATAAATGTATCTGCATGACCTTGCAAACATAATAATTTATGAAAATATGTTTCTCTGCTGCTCAGCTACTCAGCAACCTCAGTCTGAGTCCTAATAGAAAAGATTTGAATTAATAAATCCTGAGCCTGAACTCTATTTTATTTTTAAGAGCCTGCTGTGTAGAGACATCTATGTCTGATTTTGTTGTAACCAGAGGGGTTTGGTACTTTAAACAATGTAATTAGATTTGCTTTAGCCTCACTGGGATGGAGGATAATAACTCAGGAAGATAAGGAAGCGCTCTGGGTCTCAGCACATCATAAAGCAAAGAACACAAAAACCCAAATTCTTTTCCTGTGGAAACCATGACTGTGGCAGCCAGAAGGTGTCAGCTCAGGGTTATGGACTGCAGGAATGCCTGCTGGACACACATACCCTTAGACAAAGGTGAAAACCTCTTATTATGCACCCAGACAATTCTGTTCTGAGCTTCTTGATGGCTCTGTACCCTTCCTGCAGCCAGGCTGTGCCACAGGCAGAGGTTCTTGATTAATGAGAACCTGTAGAACCCACAGCAGGGAGGGAACCATCAGAGTGATCCACAAAATTACTATAAAATAACAAATCCATACACTCCTGCTAACATAAGTAAGCAGACAGACTGTTAGGAAAAATTTTAAGAACTTTAGCTCCATTTTTCTTTGTTTAGAAAGGAGAAACATCTTTGCAGCACCACACCAGTTGCTCCTTTTGTCCTTAAATAAAAATATGATGATCCTAGGATTTCAAAAGATAAAAAAACTTTTCTGCTAAAATAAAAGAAGAGGATTGGTATTATTAGTAGCAAATAAATTGAATTCTCTTTTCTTCCGTATAGGTCCCTATGTTAATAGGACCATCCATATAAAAACATCCTTCTAAAACCTTCCATGAAGACTTACACAATTCTCAGAGTCTGCAGAAGATCTCTGGTTAGGAAAAAATTGCAGAGTCCTGTGAGATCATTTCACTTTTTCTAGACCTTACCACTTTCCTAGTATTCCAGGTACTCCCCCAGAAAGGTGTACATTTGTCACCACAGTGCTCATTTCTTGTTTATAGGAAGGTATAAAGACCCATGAGCTCCTCCCTGCCTAAAAGTGCAGGAAAGGCTACTTAAACCCATGAAAGGAACACAATTGAACATTGTTTTTAAGAAGGTTGCCAAGAGATAAAATTCCTCTTTTTCACATACTCTTTCCTGTTTAACAAAATGGAAGAAAAATCTTTAAAATCTGCCTTTAGAAGAAGATGAAAGTAGAAAAGGTCTGATTTAACTAATAGAAGACAAATGTTTACACTGTCAGCATGGTACAAATCAGGAGTTCTTCTGAAATTAGAGCTTTTCCCTGGAAAGTTCACAGAGGAAATTCAGCTTACAAAAAAAACAGAGCAGAAACCATTTGTGACACTTAGTCTCTTCACTGTCACTGCCAAGTTAAGTGAAAGAAAATGGAACAACTGTACATTTAAAGAGATCCAAAATCTGAATTTTTTAACTAGCTGAACCAATACACTCTTCTACTGAAAGAGGAGACCTACAGTCCATATTGTTTACTCCTTCTGATTAACAGTTAATAAAAAGGAAAAAAAAAAAGAAAGAAAGAAAAAAGAAGAAAGAAGAAAAAAGAAAAAATGAAAAAGAAGAAAAAAGAAGAAAGAACAAAAAAGAAGAAAAAAGGTAAAAGGTGTCTTGGGTTATGGAACCAAAAAATGTGTATTCTATTTCATCTGTTGAAAGCAGTTGGGGAAATGTGGTTTTTT
>VZUI01058304.1:0-31311 GCA_013401135.1 Cettia cetti
CCCCCCCCCCCCCCCCCCAAAAAAAAAAAAGCTGCTGTATATACACTTAATTAGCTCTGTTCAAACATGTTCTGTTTCATTTGCTGTTTGCAAATCAAACATTCTGGAAGAAATCAGCTTTAGTGCAGATTTTGATCAAAGATACTAATTACTGATTGATTTCTCATCACATATTAGGCTAATTAAAGCAGCTTGTTTTAATAAAGAAAGACCACTGAAATTCTGTAGATCCCCTGAGACTATCTTTGATGTTCCTTTGCAAATAAATGGAAGAAACCTTTACTGTTGCAGAGGAAATGCAGAAAATGTAAAGGCAATCTTTGTAATTGCCAAGGTATTATTTCTCTTCTAAACGAAATTTTCTGATGAAGTTAACAGCACTTCTTTCTTTTAGTGTTGATTTTCTGTATGCTCATATTTCACACAGTTCAGAGAAAAACAATTAATGCTGAAGTAAAAACCTTAATAATGGAAGAAATTAGTAATCATCCTTCTCTTGTTTAGCACCTTTAAAATGATTGGAACTGAAAAGACCTACTAATACCTTTTCAGGCACAAATGTGTGCTAGGTTTTGTGGTGTGATCTAACTGCACATTTCAGAAACAGACAAGATTTATATAAAAATAATCAGAATAGGTTGACACTGACACTTAAATGAGCTCAAGTGGCTTCTCTTTATGTATCTGCATTTTTTCAAAATATAACAGCATTTTATTAGCTGTTAAGTTCAAGCAGCTTATTATTTGAGAATGTCTTCCTGCTCTCATGACTAGCTCTTCAAGACTGTAAGGAGGTGCTCTTCAGAGGCATCTTGTTCTCTCCTTAGCTTCTGGAAGAGACCCTGAAGGCTGGTTTAAACTAAATTCTGAAGTTTTTGTTAGCTAAAGTGTAGTAAAAAAAATCCTGTGTTAAGTGACGATTATATTTCTCTTCTTTAATATTGAGGATATTACAAAAGACATCATACTATAATTCTGTCTGGTTTCTAGTTGGGAGCAGAGCAGCCTATGTATAGATGGCCCATAAGCATGGTGTGGTCATGGGTATTAGCTGCCTTATTTTGCAGGAACCTGCTTTGAGACCCCTTTTTAGCCCTTTTTGGAAGGGATTTGGAATGTGGTCTATCCATGGCAGGTCTGCGAAATCTGTGTTATTCCCTGTAATGCAGGAGAATATTCCACAAAAACAGGAATAGTAGTGAGAGGAGTAACTGGAAATGTTTTGAAGGCTAAGTTATTTCAACTGCAGAGGAGGGGGATAGGTGATATATTAGCAGCTATGAAAGCACCACCCAAAATGAAGACAAGTAAAATTAAAAGAAGTTCTGTGGGCAAGTAAAATGTAAATGAGTGGAAAAGTTGTTTCTAATAGTATATTATGAGAGAGATTTTGCTGTTATTAATGTTATATATTCCATGAATAAAGACTAAGTAAAATACTTTGGATTTCTTTATGCAGTTCTTTGACCTTGTGCATTTAATATTAGGATTTCCAATTTATAAAAAATGTAAATACCCAGCCACACAAAGAGCTCTTTTCTCTTCCCTCCTTTGCTCCTTTCTCTATCTTGCTGACTCCTTCTGCTCCTCTTCCCTGCCCTGGCTAAAAATATTCTCGTCTGGTTAAGTGAGTAAAAAGGTTCACAGCCAAGTGAGCATCAGACATAGCAAAAGTTAACTGGTGGGGCTGCATGGCTAAGGGTAGAGAGGAATCTGTGGAAGGAAGAAACAAGTCTTGTCCCTTTTGCTAGGAATAATCTGTTATAGCAACTCACTATGGCGTGAAACCATCATCTAAGTGTTGTCAGGGAGTTAAATGCCTGAAGATGGCATAAATTTCCCAACAGTGTTTGAGAATTTTGAAGTTCAACAACTCAAAGACAAAAATAGATGCTTTCACTGTGCGAATTACCAAAGGAAGTGGGAGATGTTTCAGCTCTTCCCTGGTCTAGTTCCTTATGGATTGGCATTTCATGTTACATGTCTACAGGTGTATGCTTTTAGATTTTACCAGTGCAGATTCATCAGCTAGACATGCAAATATTTATTTATATGTAAATATTATAATATAGAAAGGTACTATGACATTATAACCATATAATATATAACCTGTAATATATACTCACAGTATGTATTTACAGCTGACACGTCCTGGAAAATGCCTATAATAATGATGCCACTGACATTATATCTTCATTGCACAAAATGCTTTTTACACTCTTCATAGATGTGTGTGCCAGGTTGTTTCAGCTGGAAAAGCTGTAATGGAAGCACAGTCAGATCTGTAGCAATCTTAGTGCTCCATCATCAGGGCTCTGCCTGCCTGACATAGCTAGAGAGGTGCCACCAAGTACCTCCACCTGCAGCCTAGCACTGTAGTTCCTTCCCTCCCACACAGCCCTGTGCTGGTTCACTGGCTGTACCCATCCCAGGTCTCACCCACCTCAGGTTTCTCACCTCACTGGAAGAAAATGGAATATTGGTAACAAAGGGGAGAAATTTTGAAGGCGATTCTTTGGTTTCTATTTGAAGAGCTTCCTTGGGAACCAGAATTACTTTAGTTTACTTCTGGAAGCTTAAATTCTATAGAAACAGAAAGAAGATGCATACCTATGTGAATGAAAATATGTCTTTCCACCACCAGAGCTTATTTTCAATACTGCAGTCTTTAAAGGCTGTCACCATTCTTTTGAGTCAGACACTCAAGCCACAAAGTCAGTTTAAGTTCTCTGTCTTATTAAGTGGCAGTCTTTTGTGATGTGGTCCCTTTCAGATCTTGCTTGGGAACAGCACATGGGGTTAAGAGCATAATAGGACACTTTTAAACTGCCAGCTTGTTTTCTTGGTGTTATTTTTGTAATGAAAGTGTTCCTGTCAAGCAGCTGAAAACAAAAGTAAACTTTATGACCCATTAAATGTGTTTGTGGAATAATAAAGATGTCAATTACCCTTCCTAGCAAGCAGGAGCACAGGATAGAAGTCTCAGTAATGCATCTGGTATAAGTTCTGGGGTGTGTGTGGTGAAGAAGGTGAGGTGGGGCGTGCCCTGTGAAAAGAACAGGCAGTTTCTGAACCTCTTGCTGAAGAATTAGCTCAAAATAAATAGCTGAACATCCCTGATGGACTGTTACAATCTTCCAGACTCTGCAGGTAGAATTTCACTACATAAATTGTAATTTATGCATTTCTGTGAAGAGTGCATGTGCATGTGTTGAGAAATCAATGCAGTCACTGTATAGGGAAAGAGGATTTGTCAAAACAGAGGCTTTGGTATAAAAATCAAAGCTGACTGCTAAAACAGTCAACTCTGACAGTCTTGATCTATGTAAATGTCACCATTTTTTAGCAGGAAACATAAACTTTCATGACACATGGTATGCTATGTATTTTTGTTTATTGTTCTCATACCACTCTGAACAGCTGTTGTTGAAATTGATGAAATGACCTTGTTCCAGCTTAAGCAATTAAAGAGCATCGATGAAAGGAAATATGTGATGAATTCCTATAGTGTCAGCACTGTTGATCAATGAATCTAAATTTGTGTCACTTTTGTTCCCTTTCCTTTAATGCTGTGTTTTTCTTCTAGACTGAATTTGTCTTTAAATGTGTAATATTTTTTTAACTGTTCTTGTCTAAGTGCTTTTGTTGATGTTTGCAAAGGGGAATTCTTACCAGTTTGAAGTGCCTGCTGGATTAAGGCTTAAGCTGGTTCCAAAACCATTAGCATTTCTCCAGCTGTGAGATCCAGAAGATTTTTTTCTCTTTTCTGTATAAATGTGGCCAGAGTGGCACTATCTGGAAAAGCACCCTAGACTGGACTTCCCTGAGAAGCCCCAGAGCTGCCTTACAGTAAGAGTCTGAAACAGAGGGGAGGGGGTTGGTCATACACTCAGCACCTAATTTAATGGGATGGAAGAAAAGATTTTTAAAAAAATCTCCCTAAAAGGAGCATAAACACAGGTGGAGCAGAGCATATGCACTGCACCTCCTTGAAGTAGAGAAGGTCAGCCAGTGGGGTGGTTGGATCAACTCAGACTTGGGACAAAATACAGCAGTGCTGTTGGGATGAGCTGAGCATTGCTGAGATGTGCTGCTGCTAGAAGGAAATCAGTAACTGCAGTAATGGTTACTGGGATGATCTGGGGTTCTTATGTGTTGTGGATGCTTGAAAGAGCACTGTTAATAAAGCTAACCCTGCATCTGGAAAAAAAAAAAAAGCTTTTTAAGTTTTCCTTCTGTTTCTTGTCTTAGAAAAATGTAAAGCAAGTACAGTTCAGTCTCGTTTTTTAAAAAAAGTTTTAATGATATCTGTTGGACTCTAGTGGAGTCTCAGATTATACCAAAATCCCAGGATACTTGATAGTGCATCATCAATGGTGGCATTTTTAACTGAATCAAGGGAAGCATTTTGCTCATCAGTGAATGAATTATCTTGGATTTGATATGTGTTCATTTACACATATATCATATTCATTCTCTGATTGCAATGTAATGGCGACTCCAGTTTCAAAGTCTTAAGTGCACAGAAACTGCTTGATATAGGTTTTTTGTTCTGTAGATTGGTCATTCTAGTAAAGATTTTCTTGTAAAACAATTTGAAATAATTTCCTAGCTGTTCTATGTCTGGTTTTGTAGCTGATATTAGATTATGAGAGAAGAAAGAATGTATTAAACAGGTAACCTTTCCCAGTAATTTTGTTTCATGTTTCATAATGGCTATTGATTTAATTCCCACCAAGCTTTCATCAAAGATAAAAATATAGGAACAATTGTCTTTATTTTGTATAACATTTTTCACATAAAATGTATCTTTGTATGTTTTATCAAGTTAGGGAAAAAAAGACAAGATGAATTACAGAAGGAGTAAAGCAAATGCATTTGTGTAAGTCAAGGATTACTGCTCAAGACAACATTTCTAGAGAGTGAAAACAACAGAGAGACATAGACCAGGGAATAATTAGTTAGCATACAAGGTTTTATTTGAACAGCACAATGTTAAGGCAAAATGTTTCCATGCTGCTTTTCTAGGGACAGTTTGGGACCATGGGCTTTTGTGCCCTAAAGGGATATAGCAAGCAAAAGCAGCTGTGTGAGCCCTGCTGTCCTGGGCCCCTGGGCATGTGTCAGTGTGGTCAGATGCTGAATTCCCCCTTCTCCATAACAAACTGCCACAGCAAATGGCACAAGGAAAGTTCCCAAGTAGTTCTGATCAGTAAAGAATTAGTTGCTGTCCTAAAGATATCTCTGTGTCTGCCTTTAGGAGCTGGAGTAAGCAGGCTCAGAACCTGTGCTCCCTTTCTTTTCTTACTCCACTGTGCTGCATAAACCTTCTTGGGCTGGGAGAGAGCCAGAGCCATTAAGTCACCCTGTTGCACATTTCCCATCCTTGGATACTTCTGCAGTCCCTTGCCATTGTGTGTAGCCTAAATGATGAATCATCTACAAAAGTTGAGCAGCAATACCACTGGAAGGGAAAAAGAGTAAGCAATGTGCCTATGTTTTTGCTGATGCCTACATATGATAAAAATTAACTGTGAGTACCTAAGGTATAACAAAAGATGTTGCAAATCCTGCTTTTCACAGTTTTGCCCTTTGGGATGTGGGGCAAGGAAAAAAAAGATTAATTTTCCAAATGAAAATGCTACTTTGATTTTGAAAGTGGATTTTGATCTTGTTTTTTCTCTTTGGCATAATAACTTATACCTCTCATGTGGTTTCTGTATTCTTTCCCCTTTTTTTAATCTAATTAATTCGACCTTTTTATGCATGTGAGGTTGCTTAAATTTCTCATGGGACTTCTCTCCTGCCTGTGTTATACCAACTGGCCTTTTCATGTTGCGATTTTTCCTAATTATTCCTGACATGGTACTGGGAAACAGCAGACTTCTTCACAGGCAGTAAAACAAAAGTCTCCTTGACCACAAACAACGAAATAACTCCAGTCCTTATGATTTATTCATCACAGCTAAAACCTAGCTTTTACTTTGATAATCCCTAGGACTATAAACTACATGGAACAGGTGAAACAATCTATTAGTTGCTGTCAGAATTTCTGCCTCCTTCCCTCTTGTCATGGCTACATTGCACTGAATCTAGTGCTCATCTCTCTCTGCAGTCTTCTGATTTAACTCATTTGAGGGAATAAGTAGTTTCTGCCTGTGGAGTGAATTTGACTGGCTTCCTGTGTGTTTGGGTAAGCACAGGAGCTGGGATGAAGGGATGCAGCCCTTTTGGACAGAGAGCAGAGAAAGGGTTGGACAGCAGGGAACCAAACCAAGGATTGGAGAAGATGTCCTTTGAGTTGACAGTGAGCAATCACACAGGCTCAAGTTTATGTCTCTGTTAACAACAGAGACGGAAGGAAATCTGAATCAAAGATCTTTGGTTTTGCTGATAATATTGAACAACATATGACTGGAGCTGCTGAATTCAACAGTGATTATTGAAGACTGTGCAATGCAGAAGTAGCCATTTAGCATGAGCAAAGTGAGTCTGTTAGATGTAATGTACCTTGCATCCATTACGAGGCGATTTCAAAAACATGAATCCATGCATTTTTCAGTCTTAGATCTACTAGGTCTAAATCGAGAGAATGAGGCATCTCACAGCAGCTGGTGCTAGAAATGACTGTCATTATCTGAGAAGTTGTAGGTTTTGGTTGAGGATAGGTAAAGAGCCCTGCTGGGCCCCAGGACAGCAGGGCTCACACAGCTGCTTTTGCTTGCTATATCCCTTTAGGGCACAAAAGCCCATGGTCCCAAACTGTCCCTAGAAAAGCAGCATGGAAACATTTTGCCTTAACATTGTGCTGTTCAGATAAGTTAGAGTCATGAGGAAACCAGGGATGTGCCAGAATTGAGAGTGTAGCTAGCTCCCAGGAGTATTCCACAGGGATGTTGGAAACAACCAGAGAGGGGCCAGCCTGTTGCCAGCATGTGTCTATGCTGAGGAGCAATGTGGTTTTCTGTGGGTCTGCTGGCAAAGGCAGGCTGCAGGTCTCTGTGTCACACAGGGGGACACAGCACCATCAGGGTGAGATTCAGCACACGGCGTGCTGGGGACCTGAGGTGCCGTGTTTGTGTGCAGTGTGTTCATGAGAGCAGGGCTCCAGCTGGGGTGGCATCTTCAAACTACCTTGGGTCTGGTCTCTGGCCAGCCCTCAACTCCAAAAATGGGAATTGCTGTGGGAGACATAGCTGCCAGCTCCCTGTGCCAGGTGCATTTCTGGCAGCTGAATGAGAGCCTGTGACCAGCATCCCTGAGCACTGTGTGCCCTGTTACCTTCACTACTCTTGCTTGCCCAGGAGGGTGACTGCAGGCAGTGGTGTTGTATGCCTGCTGAAGGACAGGAGGTTGTCCAAGACAGGTGAATTCTGAGAAAAAATGCATGCATTTTCTGAAAGAAGGCACTATGCAAGAATTTAGCCAGCTGTTCCCTAGTTTTGCATTTTTTGAGTGTTTCCAGAGTTCTGTGACACAGCTGAAGATAGATTGCAGCTCTTCAGGTAGTACTGTTTACAAAAGTCCCTTGTTCCATCTGCTGTTTTGTTCTCCCTTTTGCTAAAACCCCTCTGTTAAACAACAGCCATTTGAGTTTGATTGTTAGGCCCACACATTACAGTTTTCGGTGTTTAATAATTGGTTTATGACTCCCTTGTAAATGATCAAATTATTGTATTCTATACAAGAACCAGGAGTAAACATGTTCTGATGGCAACAACTATAGAGAAACCTGGTTGCACACCAATGGAATAGCAAGAGCAAAACTGTTTCTTGAATAACTGTTCAAATATATTGCTATAAATAATGAATAGTTTTCCTGACAAAACATAATGCTGTTGAAAATGGAGATAAGATGATGTGATGGATCAGTATTTTTTTTTAAGTGCTATTTCTTTTACCTGTCAGCAAACATTCTCTATCTTTAAATGAACTGCATTGCTTCTCTTTCTAGACAGTCCTAGACTTGTGAACTCACTGCTCCAGCAATCACCTACTACTCAGGGAAATTAACTTTTAAATTTACAACAGCTTTTCATTTGGTTGTCTTGGCAATTTTCAGAAGTAATTAATTTTGTACCTTTTTTTAAATGGTTCTCACATTCTTAATAAGTGGTGAGGGATTTGAGAGAGAATATAAATCTGTAATTTTATTTTAAGGAATTTTTTAGTGGTACTCTTGTATTATTACTTCTTTTGTCATTCAAATATATATAAAGCAATTTAAGTCATAAAAAGCACTCAGTGTCATGTTCTGCCACTTTGGCATCATGATATATATTACTTCAGTCAAGAAATGATACTGATTCTAAAGGTTCTGCTCATTGAAGTAGTTGCTAATAGTCATGGATAAGAACAGCAGGCTCTGGCTGTAAACCTTTGACTTGCACACAACTCCTTGGAAGGGTAGATGATGTCCAACATGAGTGAGGGGTGCAAAGCCAACTCTACAGCTCCTTTCTATACTGTGATTTACTGCACCTTTATATGTGGTCTCCTAAGGCTATATGGTGAAACTGAAAGGCCAGCACACTCATTAGGTGATTTAAGCTATCTCAATGAGTGGAAAATGTTGGTTTGGGGATTGTAGATCATCAATAAATTGTTCATGTGTGAAATGAAAAGCCACCTTGAGGTCAGCTTCCAGTAAATTCATCTTGAGCTCAGGCAATTTGGAAACACCTGGCTTAGCCCACTAATTATTTGATTGACCACTATGACTTGAAATACAAGATAGAGGTATCAGACAATAATGGCTTAATCAGAACTTTTAAACACTGCTGCTTTTTCAAATATAGAGATCAGGATCTGTAGCAAATGCAGCTGCCCCAGGGCAGCACAGCCCATTGCTCTGCAGTGATAGGAGTCCACAGCCTTCTCAATCTGATGAATTGCATGCCAAGATCTTTAGACAGTCAGATTCATGAGACAGGACCTTCCACACTGGAGAGCCATAGGGTAGCAGTGGTTGAAGGGTGATGCAGCCAACAGTATTTTCCTAGGGTTTCAGCAGGATGAAGGTGGCTGCAGGGAGAACACAGCAGGTTCTCAAGATCAGCCAGTACTATCAACCTCAGCCATATTTGTGTGCCCCTTTTCTCCCCCTGCTGAGGATTCCAATTCCACAGCAATCCCTGTGGCAGTGCTGACTCACCTCTGATTGCATGAGACATGAGCTAAGGGGAGATTAAAGGAGTGTGTCAGAAAGCAGCATGATTCTTCTGCAAAAGTTGTACTTTTTGCTGATTCTCCAAGAGCTCTTACCTCCAAACTGGTGATATTTCTTTGACCTGTGCATCCAAGCTGTGGGTTTATAAGGTTGTAGTTTTTTACTTGCCCAATATAAATGTTTTTGAGAAATCACCAATGCAGTATCCCCTGGAAGCACTACTGAGTCCATTTTTTAGGTGAGTTTGTGGTGCCTTACAAATTTGTGAAAATGGCATCTAGGTAATGCAGATTTTGTATAAACAAAAGGATATATGAACTGTATGGATATCATTTTGGTAAGCTGTACCTGGGCATTTCAGGAATACATGTTGTGAAGGAGCATTTAATGACTAGTAAATAACCAAGGTTCCACATTCTTAACTGAATCCCTTTTCCATATGCTCTATCAATAAAAGAGTGCTGTTCCCAAGAAAAAAAATTTAATCTGTTGTTATTATTAACTATAACTTAAAACTGTTGTAAATTGAAATCAACCTATCATATAAGGTGTTTCAAAGGTTTCCTCTTGTGATTTTGCCTGTGAAATGCCAGAGACATGACAAGTATACATTACATTACGTTAAAAAACATAGCCAGAGAATGTACATTGGGTTCACCTAATAACCTGCAGAAACCCACTCCTTCAAATTCAGGGTGCAGAGGCCTCCACATCACAAAATCCTCTAATCTGGGAGAGGAAGGACTGTCCACATCACTCCCTCATCTGGTGGCATTGGTGCTAACAAACCCAGGGGAGTGCCTTGCCACGTGTACAGTTGTTCTTTCAGGGCTTCACCTCACCTGGCTCACAGCACTGCACCCTTCAGATGTGACCTCAAGAGAAGCCAGTTTCATCTCAGAAGTGTGTGTCAACAGCACGCTGACTGGTCCCTGGTGCAGATGCATTCCACATTCTTTCCAAGTCCTGTAGTCCCTCCAGAGTGAATTGGGCAGGAAGCTCATGGTGTCTGGGGTTGTTCCAGCCCTGCAGCTGCTGTCAGAGCTGCAGCACAGTGAACAGGGGGCTCAGCATGCCAAGCCTTTTCCCCCAAGCCCTCCATACCACCACTGCTTGTGCCAGAGCTGTGCTCCAGCACTGCACTATCTGCAGTCCTGTTGAGAGAGAATTAATAGTGCTTAATGAATGAAGCAGTTTGGCAGGTAGAATGAAGTCTGAAGCTATGGCTAGTAGGTTGATTAAGACTTTGTGCTGTCTGTGCTGCAACTGGGACACTCACTGAGCTCTGCTGTGCTCCCCTCTGCCCACTCTGAGACTGAGGGGCAGGCTGGAAACTCCAACAAGGGCAGGGGCCAAGGCAGCACACTCCAGCCCTTCCACAGGTACCAGTCCTCTCCCTCTCTGATTTTGTTGTGGCTAAGCTATTTGGTATGATAAAATATTTCTGATCATTCACAGGCTAGTTATTAACTTACTACAGATGCCTTTATCTATTGATTTGAAATACTACCATATAGTAAAGCTCTAAGGATTTATGTGAGCCAATGGGAACATGACTTTTTGCCATGTCCCTGTGGAAGCACTGCTGTCTTACTAAGTAAGTTGATTTGGAAGAAATCATCACTGAATTTAATTCTTGCAACTGACCTAATTTTCTCTTGAAAGATTTAAACTTTTCTAGTAGGCTTGATGGTCTGTCAACTGAGCATCAAGAATTTCTGCCTTTTCACTGGTGTTTGACTGGTCATCCTGACACACTGACCTAAAGTGAATTACAGCAGTGGGAACCATAATTTCAGAACACTAGAAAAGCTAGTGTAATTGTTTTACTTAAAGAATTAAATTTTACTGAAAAGATTGCTCAATCTGTTTTTCTCTTCTCAGCTGGTGGCCTCCATCGTGTTTATCAGCTTTGGTGTTGTAGCAGCCTTCTGTTGTGCAATAGTTGATGGAGTGTTTGCAGCACGACACATAGTAAGTACAGGGCTTTTGTCATCTTTCAATTTTGATTATTTATGACTTGGTTTATGTGTAGCACTCTATTAGGGGGTTTGATAGTTCTTGGTGGAGATTCCAAATAGAAAGATGATATAAAATGATGTAATGAAAGTCATGCTAAAAGGTATATCTGCTTAGAAAAGGAAGACATTTCAACCACTACCAGCATTCGTTTCTTATTGCACAAAGGCTTTGTGGGCATAGTAAGGATTTGGGATGCACCCAGTGATGAGTACCAGAAGACCTAATGGGATTTGAATATGCTAGTTTATATGTTAGAAATGTATTGTTTGCTGTTCTATCTTTTGTGATGGAATACCTAAAAAATCAATCTAAACCCTAGCTTTTAACTGAGCTTTGATTTCCAAAGTCATCAGGAAATAAGTAGTCATGTGTGTTAACAGACATTAGAGGTCAGATGTAGTATGCTAAATAATACAGCAAGTGTGATGATATATGAGCTTCTCTCTGCTATGAAGTACCATGGGCCTGCTCATCTTTCTGCTTATGTTCATTGAAGGGTAGCATAACTCCACTGGCATCAGTGACACCCTGCTTGAATTTCTGTTAGCAAATACCTCAGAATTAGGCTTTAGATTGCTTGGATCATAAAGTTATAAACTGGCTTATATTTTACTGTTACTGAAGAAGGCTTTAAACCAAATGTAGGTTTTAGAGCCTCATGTGCATTGCACAACACAAAATACATCTATTGGTATAAACAACTGAGGTGTGCAATGTGGGCATGGATAAGTGCTCTGGATTGTAGTCATGTTTTGTGCTATACAGACCCTGCAGGATGCCAAAGTGGCCTGCTTTTTCTTGGATTTACCCTGTAGTTGGTCTGGATGACACCTGGTTTAACTGTCTCTGGCTAACATAGGCCCAGAGAGCCTTTCCATGGGAGCTGCTTAAAAGAGGAGTGGAACAAATTCCTATTTAGATTTCTTACTCCAGAAAACTCAGTGGTTGTGACCTGGAAAACCACTGCCACTTACTGAATTTTTGGATCAGTCCTGGAGCAGCTGAGGGAACTGAGGTTGTTTAGTCTGGACAAACAGAGGCTATTTATCAGAAAGGAGGTTATAGTGAGGTGAAAGTCAGTCTCTTCTGCTAGTTGAAAGTTTGAGAAGAAATGGACTTAAGTTGAGCCGGGGAGGTTCAGATTGGATACTGAGAGAGCGGTTAAGCCTTGGAGAAAGTTGCCCAGGAAAGTGGTGGAGTCACCATTTCTGCAAGGTGGTGGAGTCACCATTTCTGTAAGTGTTCAAGAGGTATCTGGGTGTGTTCCTTGAGGTTATGGTGTAGAGGTCACTTAGGGTTGGTGGTTGGACTGGATCATCCTGAATGTCTCTTCCAACTTTCATGATTCTGTGATTCTGTAATTTCCCAGGAATCTGACTTATTTCTGTCCTGCTTTAATGTGATCATTAGGAAGTGTTCAGATGGCACTTGTACAGTCTTACACCTTGTAACAGCAGCACAGCTGTGCAGCCACAGCCCCCCGCTGCTGGGGTAGACAGCTTCTCTGAGGTGAGGTCCTGTGTCAGGGGACAGCTTGTGCTCAGTCTCTAGCACAGACACAGGCGTCGCTCCTCACACCTTCCTGGGCGTTTTCAGTAGAACACCAAGGCACAAAGTCATTGCACTCACTCAAGAAAAAAGCATCTTACAATCTGGGGTGCAGCTCTGTGTCTGGTTAAGCCAGTGACTGGATATGAGTGCATTCCCTGTGCAGAGCTGGAGGCTGGGAGGGGCTGGTCACCATCCAGCCATTCCTGTGAGTGCTGGAGATGTACAACCCCATAACATGATCCTGCTTCAGTCACATCATGACAGGCTTCATGGAAGTCCATGACCAGTTGTTTACAAGTGGGCTTAGTTCTGTTTGTCACATCTGTATCTTGCTGCCTCCTTCACCTGTTACAGAGAGAAGAAATACTGAGTAGCACCATTTGTTGGAAAACTAGTTAGCATCTCAGCATGATCACACTCACTTCAGCTCATTCTCCTCTGTCTAATAGGGAACTTGATAGGATCAGGTGAAGTAAAAGTGTATCTCATCAACATCTCTAACACACTTGGGAAAGTCTGTAGGGATGATAGTGTAAGTGTGCTCCCAATTTGTGTTGGGGCCTCATCAAAAGAACATGGGCCATGCAGACTACAATGTCACTGCCACTGTTACATCCTCTTTGCATCACCGCTCGTTTCCTTCAGGAAGAGCAGCACCACGTTCAGTCCACTCCCTACAGGCAGTACCAGCCTTTTTCAGACCTGGGTTGTGCTGTTGCCATTTTGTTCACTGCCTTTGGGGCGTAACTGCTGAAGAGTTGGATTAGACTGTCCTCCAGTTAAGGACAAATTCCATGCCATGTCAGAGCAGGTGCCTGGTCTATACTAAAGCCATAAGCTTTTTGTGAGAAATGGTGGCTGAAGCTAAGCAGTCTTCAGACTGACTACAAATACAACATCTTTCACATCAATTTGGAGTAAGAAATATGTCCCCTCTTTCATTTTGTTTTTAACTTCATTTGAGCTGGGAAGGATGTGAAGAGGACAAATCACATAATTACAAATTTTTCTTAGTATGTGCCTGCAGTGGAATGGAGGTTGTTATTGTTGCACATTTTCTCCTACTCTTATAAAACTGTGAATAGAATAACAAAATACTTTTCTCTGTTTTATTTCCTTCCCAAGAAGGCATGAAATTGACAAAAATGCTTCCAGAAAATTGATGTATTTCAGAAAAGAGATACTTAAATTATTTAAGACTTACCAAAGTAAGCTTTATAGAAGGCTCTGGATCACACCATTTATAAAATTAAAAACACTGAAGGAAATGTAGCTTGATTTAAAATGGCAGTAGCTTATTTTAAAAATAATGTGGATATAATTCACCTTAAAAAAACCCCAACCAAACCAGAATCAAGTGAAATAAATAAAAGTTGAAATTAAAGTGCAGAGATGTTATTTCAGAAAAAATATGGGGATTAAAGGAATTTATGTGCATTTGTGTTTGCTTGAGACGTTTTGTTATTTAGCCGATGAGAATAGTCCAAGTATTCTATTGGAGATCATTCAACAACCTCTTCCCACTACACAAGGACGTGCCCTGTCCCACCTCAGGTACACATTCTCTGCGGTAGCTATGACCTCCTATTCATGACTGCAAGCCTTGACCATTGCCACATGGTCTTTAGCTTTGCAGTTGTGCTCCAGGAAGAACCTAAAACAGCCAACAGAAAAAAATCCAGGTGTGAAATGAGGAATTGCCTTTTTCAACTGGATTTATTCTGTGATTCTGTGAAGGAAGAGCTGGGTGCTGTGGAAAGCAGAGTTTCCTGTCCATTGTGACATCTACAATGCACACCAAACCAAGCAGTGTTATGCTGTTCCTCTCCTCTTCTGCAAAGCCACTTCCATGTAACATTGATCTAATTTAATATTCAGCTGACCTAGTTTCTTCCTCTTGATAGGGATGGCTTAAGGAATTAATTAAAATAGAGTACACCATCAGGTGTTCAGCCCTGAAATGAATCTGAGAATGAACCTAGCTGAACTAGAGGATACTGAAGAATGGGATCTTCACCCATACAGTTTCAGTGCAACTTGTGGACTGCTGAAGTGTATCAGTTGGGTAATTACCTACTAATTTGGGAGTTTAGAAATTAAACTTGATATATTTGCTTTCTCTTCATATATGTGAACTCAAAATACTGTTTAATAAGACGCATTATGTAAACTCACTTTCTCTGAGGCACAAAGACAAGGCGATGGGAAAATGAGTCTTTGATCTGGGGGATGCTCATGCAAATCGAGCTCTGGTTGGTAGAACCCCAAAGCTGCTGTATTAAGGAATGTCAGTTGGCAGCCCTGACCTAGTGAACAAATAGCTACATTATGGACACATTCTATGTGATGAAGATGTGCTGACTTCTGTGTTAAGAGTGATTCCCCGGCAGAGATGCAGTGACCCCTGCCCAGCAGTGACCCTGGCTCAGCAGAGATCCCAGCACAGCAGAGATCCCAGCACAGCAGAAATCCCAGCCCAGCAGAGACCCCAGCCCAGCAGTGACCCCTGCCCAGCAGTGACCTGTGAGGCCTGGGGCAGAGGATGCTGGTGCTGCTGTGTGCCCTCAGGAGCCGGCAGCAACACCCCCTGGTTGCACATGCAGTGGATGAGGATGTCAATCCCCTTCCCATCTTTGGAGCTTCTCATGCAGGTTACAGACTCTCAGGCAAGGACAGCAGCAGGGGTGACCAGCACCTTTGCTGGCCACTGCTTCATTTTACTACAGGGTGACTTCATATGCCCATGGAATGTAACACAGGCCATGGTCTTCCATGCTACAGGCCAGATGCTCTAAAAAGCCATTTGAAAATATTCTGAGCAAGCCTGTTGGCTTTCCCTTTGGAGAAAAAAAAACAAATAGTTGTGTTCCTTGTCTAACAAAGTTGTTACCTTGACAGCTGGTGGTAGAAAACACAACTCAAAGAATAATTTTTCACTGGAATTAAGTTAGGTAGATTCTCTGGAGAACAACACTAAATGCATTTTATGTTCTCCATGTTGCCACATGAAACAAAATTACACCTAATTACTTTTAATTCCATTTCCATCCTGTATGACTCATTCATATAATAGCATGGCATAGCATATCCCATAAAAGCATCAAAAGCAGCATGTCCAACAGGTCAAGGGAGGCGATCTGCCCCTCTGCTCTGCTCTGGTGAGACCCCACCTGGAGTGCTCCATCCAGCTCTGGAGTCCAATCAGCAGAGAAAGGACCCTCAGAGCAAGTCCAGAGAAGGGCCACGAAGATGATCAGAGAGGTGGAGCACCATTCCTATGAAGACAGGCTGAGATAGCTGGGGTTGTTTAGCCTGGAGAAGAGAAGGCTCCATGGAAACCAGACTGCAGCCATCCAGTACCTAAAGGAGCCTATAAGAACGATAAAGACAAAATTTTTAGCAGGGCCTGTTGTGATAGCCCAAGGGATCATGGTTTTAAACTAAAAAGGGGTCGATTTCGATTAGATATTAGAAAGAAGTTTTTTACAACAAGGGTGGTAAAACACTGAAATGGGTTGCCCAGAGAGGTGGTAGATGCCCCATCCCTGGAAACATTCAAGGTCAGGTTGGACAAGACCGTGAGCAGCCTGGTCTAGCTGAAGATGTTCATTGCTATTTGGTGAGCTTTAAAGGTCTCTTCCAACCCAAACTATTCTGTGATTCTGTGAAAAGGCTTTGCAGTTGTATTTTTCTTTTTTTTTTTTTTTTTTTTTTTTTTTTTTTTTTTTTTTTTTTTTTTTTTTTTTAGCAGAGAGAGTATTAAACATTTATAACTGAAAACTAGCACTTGTTCAGTAGTGATTTTTATGTTGATGGTCCACTGAGGTAAAATTGTTTCATTGGTGAACTTCCTAAATACAGAGTGCTTAAGTTTGCAACCTGTACATTTTGATGCCAATGGCCAACTATCTCACAGTATTAATTCTAGTATTAGACCTTGCATCTGACACTGAGATGGGAAGCACAGATTGGATTCCTAGAGTACCAGCCATTTACAGGGTGGGATTAATTCTTTCTTATGAACTTAGTTCAAGTGTTGGAGAGAGGAGGGTTCTTGCTACCAGCTTAAGCCTGTCTGCCAAGATTTATTTTTTGTACTGTAAGACAACCCCATTCACACATCCAAATGCAGTCGACTATACTTTAAATCATAGGGCAAATTCTTTGAAAAAGAATTTTCCTGGAGGGCCTGAAAATCTTGTATCCTGATGTACTATCATTTTTGTTCCTGTTACTCAGATATATTTTCCTTGTGAAGAACATTACAGCTTGGGAGTGCCCAGTCCTGTGAAAGGTAAATTAATCAGAGGTACATACGTCAAAAGTCTCACAACAGAAGTCAGAAGGAAATCTAGTAGAAGAGAAGATACTGACATTACAGAAGAGTTTCAGACCACCCCCACAAGCTATTTTGAAACCAGATCTGAACTAGACATATAATGTCTAAGCTGTGTTGGTGTGAGCAAAGTGGTGGGACTGTGTGGAGTTTGGTCTCTGGCTTTTATTTGGCAATATAGGAATTGCCTGTGGGACCACTGCTAGATGATACCATTTCTGGTATTTCTTGGTGCTTTGCCAAAGACTTTATTGACTTGGAAAGAGTTTGGAGAAGACAAGTCTGAAATCTGAAGTGGTAGCTTTTAGAAAAAGTATTCAGAAGTTTAATTTATTTCATTTAACATAGAAAAGGTTGTCGGATAAATTGATCATGTCCTTTCTATGGTATCTGTGTAGTCAAAGGTTATCCGATAGCAGAGGGCTTTTAGTCTCTTGCACATAAACAAACAAAATGCAGTGAGTGGAAGTCAATGCTAAGAGATTCAAACCATGGAGCAGAGATGTTTTTGACAATAATGAATTATGGAAGCAGCCTTGTCAAGGTCATGGATAATTCTCGATCACTGAAATATTTAAATGCCAAGCTTCCTTTTGTGCAATCTTATGAAGCATATCCAGAGATTATGAACTTCAAGCATATGTCTTGGGATGAAATTATTTAGCCTTTTTTTTATTCAGGAGGTCATTCTAGAGCAGGGTCTTCAAGGAAGGCTCCAGTGACTTATTTTTACAGTTAGGTGGAAAGCATATTACCTCTTGTAAAACCTGTCTGTGTGGTGCCACGCGGAAAATGTTTAGGATTTGATAGATTGAAAACACTTGAAAATCGTTTATCAAGATTTCTGATCTAGGTTTGCTGGTCTTCAAATCAACAGAGGAAATGCAATCTTTAAAATGAACATAAATAATATCTCTACTAAAACCACCGTTCTTCACATGCTGGATAACATACAAGACAACCCAATGATGAATACATTCAATATATTAATATATGTATGAGTACATATATATTGAATATATTGGATGCATCCAGTGACTTGTCAGCAAAACTGCCATCTTGTTAGTGTTTTCTGGTCTAGAGAACAGATACTGGGTTTTTGTACCCACAAATCTGCAATCTGATATTCCTCTGTTTCTAGACAGTTAAGTATTATACATACAGCCTGGATATACTGACATCACAGAGGAGCTGGTAGTATGCATTAGTTTGGTTGTCAGATATTTTGCAGTAAAAAAAATAATGGCAACCAGTTTTTTTGGAGAATCTCTTATGATTCCCCCTCAAGTTTGCAGAGCCTCTCACATTGGCAGGGACAAAGCCCCCATGTTATACAGAGCTGCTTTTTTTTTTTTTTTTTTTTTTTTTTTTTTTTTTTTTTTTTTTTTTCCCTCAAATTCCTTTCAGGTTTAGCCAAATTGCAAATTCTTTAAAATCCCTTTTTTCCTTTCTTGCTGTGACTTGTTCTCCTGAGGGAAAAGGGCTGGTAGTGTGCCAACCAAACAGAAATGTCTAAACCATTAGGCAGCACACACACTGTGTTTGGATACCAAAGAGGAATTCACTTGTTGATGAGAAGGGAAAAGAGAGGTTCCACATTCCTTTCCCATCTGCCCCACTGTGTAGGACAAATGCTTTCCTGCTGACAAAACCAAAGATTGGTCCAGGATTCCCTAGCTCCCTGACATAAACACTCTTGGAGATGTAACATCCCAAACTGAGATCTCTCATTAATGTCATTGCTTTGGCCGTTCAAAATGCAGCAAAACATTTTTAGGGGAAGCATCTTTGAGGGAGGAGTTCTGTGAAGATGCAGTAAGACTATCTTACTACAGTTACATGCAATAGGGAGGGATTATTTTAAATTGGGAGTTTGTACTATGGGAAAATGTTAGGGGAATGACCCATGCATTTGAATGCTTGAAAAGTAATGGTTAAATGCCACTTCCATTTAATTGCATGATCCTGTTGCACAGAGACCACAATGTCAGTGTACAACTGAGCATAATTTTTAGTGCATTGGGGTAGTAGCAAATTTGGCATTCCAATTTCTTTGGCTCTGAAAATTAAATTATTTTCTTTTAGCTTTGCTTCTATGTACTTAGATGGGCTTGAATTCCTTTGAGTATATTGTAAATCAGCTCCAGAAATAAGGGACTAGGATAAGAAATTCTACACATTTTATTGATATTAATGATCATATTATTAATGCAAGAAATAATATGAGATGTGAGAAAGTGAGAAGATTTGATTAAAATTTAAAATTCCACTGGTATTTTAGTTCCCACAGATTATAATCTTCTGCATTTGTAATAGATTATTGGCTTCTACATCTCTGTGGCATCCAAAAATCAGGTGAGTGGCAGAGACAGCAGAAATTGTTCAGCAATGTAGAATAGCAGCTTGGGTCAGGGAGATTTTCTGCCTACTTCCATCTTTACTTCGTTACTTGGCAAATCATGGGCCATGATGGAATTTATGCAAAGCATACAAAGCAAGTTAACTACACTTTAATCCTCAGAAAGGTGAGTGATAAGGGCAAAGGGCCTGAAGTCTGTTCTGAAAGGCATCATCTACTTCACTCTGATGTGCTGCCAGCAGAAGATAATTTCCTTTATTGTTTCCTATTCTCAGAAATGTTTCTAGACTAACAACAGACATTTCTTTTCTATGAAAAAATTCAAAGCTTCTACACAGGCATATGGAGGGGGAGAAAGTAACCACCTGCAGACTTCAGATTGCAACAAAAATACATCATAATTTTTTCATCATTTCTCAAAGGAAAAACATTGTTTTCAGTTGCTCAGTGCAGAAACTAATGGAGTTTAAAGAAAAGGAAAAGGCATTGTCTATTCACATGGATCTGAAGTCCTTAAATTCTACTAGAGTAAAAAGGGTATTTCAATATGATGCAATTTTCCCTATCAAAAGGTTTTATTTGCCTCACCTTTAAGAAGAAACTATGATTAGTATGAATAATCATATAATGGAGCAGGAATTTCTCTCTCTGTGAGTGGATGATTATTCAGTTGCATATAATGTCCATGGAAAATATGTTCTCAGGTATTCAACAGAGTTTTGATTGATGATTATTTATGGCTCTGTTAAGAGCTTATTAAAATGTGTTGCATCACTGCTGCTAAATTATGGAACTTCATAGTTTTAATATATTTATTTAGTATTTTATGAAAAATCCAAGAAGGTAACATACTTAAGAAAATTTTTTTTACCAAATCTGGCTAGAATTTTCTTGTATGGCTCTGCAGTTCTCTCCACATTCCCAGCCATCAGTATACCCAGTGACTTTTTTTGTCTCTGGAGCACTGAGCACCATGTTTTTCAACATTTCTGATCTTCTGAAATGCATGTGAGCTTCAAAATGTCAAACCAGTGGAGATGGGGAAAAGCTAATTGTACCTGAGCAGTCTGGACATTAATGAGCTATTTCACTAATTGTTTAGACTTTTACTTTTAAAACTCATTTTTTCATTCCTCTTGAGGTTTCTGTTGTAGACTTTTTCCTCTCTCACATTTTGGGTCCCAGTCCTGCAGTTCCTCCCATTTGGATGAACCCTGCCAGCCCAGCTGACGTGTGTCAGTGGGGGTCTCTCTGTTACAGGAGTGGTAGGGACCTTTGATGGAAAATTGCTGGGCATAAGCACCTGCTTTCTGGCTGTTTCCTACTCAATACCTAACATAAGAATGTTATGTATAAATTTGTTATTACATTAATTAAATTACAATAGGGATATGTTGTGCCATGGTCTGAAAATTAAAATCAACACTGCGATGTTAATTAAGCCTACAGCATTTTATTTGTAGATGTAGATATTCAATATGTTTATATATTGCTCAATTAAGTGTATTTGGTGCAGCCTCTTTTCCTTCCCTTTGCTATAAAATAAATGCAGAAGAGCATTATAAATTAAACCCCAGTACATTTCAGTCAGCAGGATACTCAGTATTTCAGATGTCTAAAGACTAATGTCTTCCAAAATGACATTTCTTCCAATAATATACTCAGAGATTTATATGAGATTAGCGCAATTGGTTAAAGCATGGTGCTCCTAATGCCAAGGTTGCAGGTTTGACCCATGTGGGATCATTCCATTCACTTATGAGTTGGGCTTGATGATCCTTGTGGGTCCCTTCCAACTCAGAATATTCTGTGGTTCTGTGATTTCTTACATATTCTGATAGCATTAGGGTGATAGGAAGGAGATGGAGCCATTTTTCATGTATTTGAATTACATTACCAGAAAGAGAATAAACAGTTCTTACATTCTTGTGGAAACGTTAATTACTCACACGGCACAACATCATTACAATCAAGACAGAGCAATCAGTTCATATAACAAACTCTATAATCAAAGTAATGTAATCAATGCAAGTAATCAACTATAATAAGCAATTAAATACCTAACTACATCAAGCAATAACTAAAATTACAGCCTTGAATAGTATCAGCTAATTGCATCACTAGAAACTTGTGTAAAAGCCAGTGGAAAGTCTTAAGTTTTTAACTACACAACATAGCTATTGCAGGTATTGTGGGAAGGTCTATAGCCTCATCCTGACAGAGATTGGCTAGCACCACTTGAGTAAAGAAAAGCAGACCTATTGCTGAGCCAGGTTTGGATTTGCTGTATTAAGGCAAGAAGGAGGCTTCCTGACTGGAGCCTTGTGTGGCCTTATCCCCAGAGCAAGCAGAGCAGCAGCCCCCGAGCAGACAGGCACCATGACACTCAGCAGCTCTGCACACACACCTTCCCTTCCTGCCACCAGCCTGGGCCTGCATCAGCTCAAGGCACTGGAGCCACTGAACCTCCTTGGGAGTGTGCAGGGGAGTCAGCTCCCATGTCTTTTGCCTCTTCCACTGCACTCCATCTGCTTGTGAAGGCTGACGGGCCTTTCCTCCCACCTTTGTGCCACGGAGAGTGTGGCCAAAAGTCATTGAAAGAAAATCACCTGTTTGAAGAGGCCTTAACCTCTCCTAATAGATCTGTATCCATCTGAGAACAGACCTGTCAGTCCACATCAGGAAATATTCTGTCTGTGCCCATTGTCCAACAACGGGGCAGCTCCAACATCTGGAGGCTTTTCATTTGACTGTAGCAGTACTACAAGAGCACAAACCTCACCAAACTATAGAAGAGTAAGACTAAGGCTACCACTGCAAAGTATTTACAGTAAATAAAAATCAGTGAGGAAATATAAAGTGAGACAGAACCATATATATGTGTTTTTCAGCCATGACAGTCTACAGATATTCTGAATATCTGTTTACTGGTTTGAAAGACCTGAAATGAATATGTACTGCTACCGAATATTAAGAGGAATCTGTAGGGTCCATTCTTTCAGATTAAATAGAAATCCTAAAAGGAGCCCATGGAAAGCACAATGTGAAGTAAATCTGGTTTGTGAGAGCAAAGTTTTAAGCCCCACCAGCTGCTTTTCCTATTTTCACCACTGAAGCTGGGTTGTTTCAGCATAGCAGACAAAATAGGCAAGGTCTCTAGGCTGGAGTGCAGCATTTTTGGAAGAAGATTAGCTCTTAAATTCATGCAAGGCAGATGTAGAAGCACAAGAAAGGGTAAGTGCAGTCTGCAGTGGGATTGCTCTCATGGCATGACCTCACCTAAAGAATGTAACCAGATACCGTGGCGGCTGCCTCTGAAGTGCTTAAACAACAATGGGAAATGTATTATTTGCACCAGGGGATCACTAATGTGCTGTAGTTACAGTAGCAGTATGGCATGAGCAGAAGCATGTCTCTGTCTCACTCTGCATGGCTTTGGAGGGTTTGATCAACTGTACATTTGGGAACCACCAACTCCTAAGGCATGGACAATATGTGTAGAAACTGAATTAACACACACTAGCCATGTCTGCAGTTTAGGTAAAAAAGAACACTTGAAAACCCAATTCTAGGGCTTAAAGTTTCCTAATATGCTTTCCTAATTGTTAGATGAATTTTGAAAAAGAAAAAGCAAAAATATTGAAGGCATTCTATTCCTGACGGTCCGGTCCACTGCTGCCCTTGGCAGTAGCACAACCTTGGGGCTGGGCTCCTGCACTCACACTCACACTCTGGGAGTCCAGAAATGGCTCGCTGTTTTCTTAGCACTCACCCTTCCAAATCCCACCCAGCATGCGCCATGCACACCCTGACAGCCTAGGACTTTCCATGTCAATAGTCAAGGTGATGCTCTCAAGAAGGCAAAATATCAGAAAAAGCAGAAAACCATCACCAGTGTCACAGAGGAGGAAAACTGCTGAAATGCAGAAATTGAAATGCCTGGAGGCCCACTTGATGAAGTGAGACTGAACTGACACATTTGGATTCAAAAGCTGATTATGACCTTGGTGGCTATGAGATAAAAGTTGTTAATAATTCTAGAAAAGACTGTCTTGGTGCATGGTCGAAAGGTGAAATAGGAAGGGATTATCATAGAATGGTAGACTTATTTGTGTTGGAAAAGGCCTTTAAGATGATCAAGTTCAACATAAACTTAACACTGCCAAATCCAGTAGTACAATTAATATTCTGACCATAACTGTACTTTCCCAACTTCCTTAATTAAAAAAAAAAAAAGAAGTTTGTTTTTGTTTTACAATTTCTATCTTTCAGTCATCTCTCCATAATATCCATGAGTTTATTTTCTAGCACCTGGACTTCCTTTCAGGGTCACAGTAGTTTTTAAACCTGAGGTTTTGTATCAACCACAGCATTCCAGATAGCTGCCAGCCAAATGCATACAGCCAATTTATTATGCGGATTGAATTTCTTAATGAATAAGAGAGGTGGAAAGGCAGTGGCAGCCTCCTTAGAATCCCTGGCACTGACTGAAAGAGCACATCCTGGCAAAGGGCAGGAGCTGATGCCTGGCACTCCCATAAGAGCTGTCCCAGATATTGAAGGGAAAGAAGGGAAGCCCACTGAGCCCCATGGCGGTGGTCGGCAGCCCAGGACACTGCCTGTCCAAGGAGGCAGCATTTCCTGTGGGAGCACATGATCTGCCCTGCCTGGAGGCTCCTGGCATACAGGGAGCAGTGACCCCTCTCCTCCTCTATGTCCAGCTGCTGTCTGAAATAGAGAGGTTTGAAAATAATGGTATTAGTTACAGAAATAAATTTTAATGAGGCATATGAGGAATACTATGTTAATAACTATATGTAAACAAATCATTTACAAAACAAACTGCATGTTTTTTGCATACATTATATGCATATAAAAATTTGATATCTCAGGAATTATGAGTAAAGCATTCTGTTGGACTACCAGGAAGTTAAAGATTCTTTAACAACACAAGAGAAGATACAGGTCTTTAGGAAACCATTTTAAATTCTTATTTTAATTAGTTCATTTTCTGGCAGTTGATGTAGGTTCAATAATTGGAAGCATGGACATGGAGATTTCAGTAGGTATTGTTTCTTCTTTTCTCATGTAACAGTGAAATTTTGCAAGTTAAATTGTTTTCTGGAAGCCATTTCTGCTTCAGAAATTACAAACTGAAAACTGAATTGCAGGTTTATCTGCCAGTGGGTAAAAGCCCAAAACACTTTTCAAAAAAATCCACCTTTGTTTCTGATTCTAGAGGGGTATGGTCATGTGCTCTGTGTGCGAGTCACAAGGCTGGGGAGCAAACTGAGGGATAAAATGTTTTGTTCTGAAAAGCTGACACCCCCTCACTGCAGTATTGATGATAGTGGCCTTGGACTCAGAAGTTCTTAATATCAAACTGGCCAGAGCCAGTATGAAAACTGTTAATGAAAGTTTTTTTAAAGGACATATTTCGTTTGTTTATGATTGAAAGCACTCAGACTTTTGTATTACTCACTCCTGTGAATCCCTAGAATTTTCTAGCAGTCTTCCTGAGGAGAAACCCATCTCTTTGGGAATGCTGTTGAAAAAGATGGAGAAATAGCCCTTGGTCAGAGAGAGACAGGAATTACAAAAGACCTGTAGCATTTCCTCTCATTGTTTGTACAGGATAGGATCCAACCAACTTTAGCTTGGGCCCCCAGACAGTGATCCAGTCTGCCTGCTTTCCCAGGCTCCTAATATGCTGGCCCCTTCTTTTAGGAGCTTCTTTTATCTTTGGTCTGCAAGCTCTCAGGTTTGTATGCTCTCATGTGCCCTGTGCTCTCAGCCAGTGTGGGGCAGACACGGATACCTGTGCTCTGTCTAGCCCTCTAGAGGAGCATAAAAGCTAATTGCTAATAACTTCTATTTATTCATATTTGCATGCCTGTTTTGAAGTTAGCAAAGAGTGTGATCTTGAAGGGAATTATAATCTCCAGAACACCCAGCTGTTGGCACAAGGCTGAGCTGGCACGGAAGGGTGATGTTTCAGTTTGTTTTTAGGATTAAACTTGAAAAATCTTGGCAGCCTTCCCTCTCCTATTCATTGCTAGCTTTGATAGTAGATGAAAACAACTGGAAACAGAAAATTAAAACTTGATGCTAATGAGACACTGAAAACATTATGCTGGTTTTGGACTCCCCAATTTCATCTATATTCATCTTTTACATGTGACCAGGATGGTTCCTTGCTCCCAGGCCAACTGGCATGGTGAAGCCCACGTCCTCGCTCTCAATGTCTCTTGGAATGTAAATGGCAATGTCCAAATTACTTACTGGGAATGGTTCTTGGCCCACACTAATTTACAAACCATGCCCAGAAATTATTTTGGAAGAGTGATCGTTTGCCCAGGCCAAAGCCATCACCAGCAGAGTTCTAACAATTTAATGGGGCTGATGCTCGAGTTTCAGCCCTGGAAACATTCCCTGGCACTGATTAATCTACACCTCTCTCGATGCAGCTATGGAAGCTAAGACTAAATAAATACTGTAATTGGAAAAAAATAGCCCTGACTCTATAATTATTTCAATAAATTATTAGCCATGTTGTGTAAAGTATGGCATACATTTCAGTCAATACAGTTTAAGCTATATCTCTGTTTTCTGAAAGTGAGCATACACATAAGGGAGATAGAATTTTCCCTATGTTATCCAAAATATATCTGTTCTCCAAGGAAACAAAAGCTGGCATAGAAAAAACTTCTTTCCATACCTCAGCTAAGAGCCCTTCAACCTCCCCACAGATATTTTATCAAATCCACCAAAGATACTGTTAAAAGAATACTTCTTTTACACAAAAAAACATACTGAAATGCTCCCACCATCAAAGAGAACGTGGGGTTTCTCTTGTATGCTCTTAAAATAAGGCAATCAGCCTAACCAAAACCCTCTATATTTGGACCAAAGCTTCTCTTCCTTGGCATGAAGCCTTCCCTCTTGTCTGTCTGTCATTCTCAGGTTTTAATACACATAGTAGAGAACTATTGAAATAAAAAAATTAAGAAGAGGGAAAGCTACAGTTTGCCTTGTAGGGTTCAAGTCTGAGCAGTTCTAATTTGTCTGGAATTAAAGGGAAGTACTGCATGTCCCAGGTTTTTGGGGTTTTTTTTGACACATCTGAAAATTTTCTAAACTTAACTTGATGGCATTCTGACTGCACCTGCTCAGTATTACACAAACTCACTCAAATGTAGTTAGCTAAGAAAATTTTTCCAGTGCTCAGAAGGATTGAATAAAACCTGTCCATTTTTCCTTTGCATCAATAAATAAATCCAAGAATACAACTACATTTTTATAGAGGAGCCTTCCTCTTTTTACCAGCCTGCATACTTTGTCCTTTGTGTGTGTCAGCAGAGCTTTAACCAACAGAACTTTCCCACCTGCCCATTTCCACTTAAAGGGACTTACTCAAAGAAGCAGAGAAAGGGAATGCATTATTTATTATATATTAATATTACACATTAGTGGGAGGTATTGCATAGCTCGGTTTCAATAATAGTGGTTGAGGAAGTTCTTGGTATCAAATGATATTAAATAAGTTTAAAAGAATATTGTTGCTGCATACTTTAGAATTACTCTTAATAGATTAAATGTATATATATATACACACATACACACACATATATGGATTTAAAAGTAGCTTTGTTTCAACCACTATTGCTATAAGCAATAGAATCCAAAAGAATCAAGGACTGGTAGGTATATACTGGATTCATACACAATCTGTTGTGAGCAATGTGAAGTATTTTAAGACCAGTCTATCAGGAATACTTTTATAGCTTTAAAGTATGTCTCATTTGCCTTTGGTATTAGACATTCCTATAAAGTCCAGTGGGTGCTTATGTGGTGTGACATACTGTTGGATAACTTTTAAACACTTTTTAATATCTATGTGGTGCCTTATTCATATAAACACCTTAGTAGACAGACAGACCACAGCCACCTCTGTGGCATGAAAATGGAAACTTTTACCAATGTAACATTTTGGCATCGCCAGAGTACCTTTACTTAAAAGTTGTGTGTTTTTGGTGTTAAATTTTGTAGGTGTCTGGACAAGGCCAATGCTATCTATTTTTTTTATTTTTGTACACTTGATCATCACTCATTTATCTGATTGCACATAGGGATGCATTTAGGAAACAGACTGAATGCAGAAGGCTGGCTGTAATAGTGCACCAGGCTTGCTGTTCAAAATTAGGTGCATGAAGGAAAGAACTTGTTTGCCATGATTGTGCATGCAAATGTAAGCACTGTAGTTGCTTCCGAATCACAGCTCTGACCTTTTTGCTGCAAGCAATATCAAGCCATAATAGCTGATATGAATTAATCAATAACCTCTTTCCTTAGGGAACAGTGCTGCTTCCAATCACAAGCACACTTGGATGAAAACTGTGCTTATCATCTCCATCAAAAACCCAGCCAATAAAAGGACCAATTTATTTTTTAAGAGGAAGAAGGTGTAAGAGGTAGAAAAACTGTGTAAGCCAAGAGATCAAAAAGTGAGGGTCTTCCTGTACTTGATGGAGGCAGATTAGACAGCCCTCTCACTGCCTTTAATAAGATATAGTGGTATCTGAGGGGAATATCTTAGCATTCAGGGTCAGACTCAGCCTCATAGTGTGATGTGGTGGTGTCACTCATCAGCAGCCTGTAGTAAGATATGAATGCTCTGAAGGTAAGGCCAGGGAGCATCTGTCTCCAGGTCCTAAGGCATATCTCCTAAACCCATAACCTATGATACTTAGAGAGAACTTGTTAGTCTGCTCATAGCCTGACATGGACTCTGACCCTCTTCACAGAATTGGACTTGCTGGGACTGGGCAGAACCTCTGGAGATTCTAATCCAGTGCTTAGAGCACTGCCAGCTAGCACAGGTGGCTCAGAACTGTGTCCAGTTTGAGTGTTCAGTCTTGAGCATCTCCAAGGTTGGAGACTCCATAACCGCTCTGGGAAACCTGTACCAGTGCTTAATCACCCATAGAATAAAAAAAGGTTTCTTCTTATGTTGAAATGGAATTTTCCATATTTCAGTTTGTGCCCACTGCATCTTGTCATTTTTCTGGACACTACTAAGAGAAATGTGGCTCCATCTTCTTCACTTCCTCATCAAGTATTGGTCTGTATTAATAAGGTGCCTGGGAACCTTCTCTTGTCTGGGTTGAACAGTCCCAGCTCTGCTTCTCTTATGACAGATATTCCAGTTTGTTAATTCACAGACCATGTCTGTGGCCTTTCTCATACTGGAGAGCCAAGCACTTTATCCAGCATTCCAGATGTGTCTCACCAATGTTAAGAGGAAGAATCACCTTCCTGGGCCTGCTGGTAGTGCTCTTGGTATTGCAGTCAAGGGTACTGCTGCCTTTTCTTGCCACAAGGACATATTTCTGGCTCATGTTTAACTTGCTACCAACCAGGACCCTCTGTAAAGCTGCTCTTCAGCCATCCAGGCTCCAGTCTTTTTCTGGTGCATGGGATTATTCCTCCCCAAGTACAGGATTTGACATTTTCCTCTACTGAACTTGTTGAGGTTCCTGTGGGCCATTTCTCCAGCCCAGGTCTCTCTGAAAAAGGGCATGGTCCTGTGGTGTTTCAGCCACTCATCCCAAATTTATACCATCTGCTAGCTAGCAGAGGGTGCATTATACCCATTGTCCAGTTCAGTAATTGAGATGTTACACAATATTGTCCTAGTATTGATCCCTGGGGGAGACAGCTATTAGGTCACCTCCAGCTGGTCCCAACAGTCCAACCTCGGCAGTTTGAGTCCACCTCACTCTGCATTTATTTAGCCCATATTTCATCAGCTTGTTTGTGAGAATGAGAGACTGCCAGAGGCATTAGTGAAGATAAAGATCCAGAAGGAGGTGAGCAAAAAGCTCCACTCATCCACCAAGCCAGTCACATCCTTGTAGAAGGTCAACAGGTAGGTCAGACATGACTTCCTTTGTAAATCCATGCTGACTACTCCAAATCACCTTCGTGTCCTTGAGATGTTTAGAAATTGTTTCCAAGGTTATTTGCTCCCATCAGCATGTAGTTCCCTTGATTGTCTTTCTTGTTATCCTTGAAGATAGGAGTATCACCAGCCTGTTTAAATGTTCTCTAAACTGATCCCCCTTTGGCAAGGGTAATTCTTGTGCCAGATTTTCCCACTGGTCTGCACTGCAGACCAAGGTAAAGAAGGCACTGTACACTTTGATCTTTTCCATGTCTTTGAACTATGTCACCTGCCTTATTTAGTGATATGCACATATTTTCCTGATTTCTCTTTTGCTGTTAATATACCCAGCCTTCCTGCGCTTTGCAACCCTTGCTGGACTGAATTCCAGGAGAGTTTTAGCTTTCCTAACCCCACCCATGCATGCTCATATAATTTTTCTATTTTCCTTCCTCGTAATTTCCCCTTTATTGCACTTCTTGTAGGCTTCCTTTTCATGCCTGAGTTGCATTTGGAGCTCCTTGTTTATCCACACAGGCCTCATACTGCCTTTACGAGATTTCCTGCTAGATAGGATGAACTGTTTCTCAATTTGGATGAGATGAACCTTGAATATCAACCCACTTTCCTGGACCTCATTGCTTTCCAGGACTGTATCCCATAGGATTCTTCCAAATATATCACTGAATAAGCCAAAGTCTCCTTTCTTCAAATCCAGAGTTGGGATCCTGCTCTATCCTTTCCAGATTCTGAACCCCACCATATCACTAGGGGCAAGGCTGTCCCTGATCTTCACATCCCTGAGCAATCTTTCCTTGTTTGTAACTATGAACTCCAGCAGAGCTCCTGTCCTTGTCAGCTCCTTGTTCTGGCAGAGAAACTGCAATCCTCTTAGACCTCCCAACCAGAACTGTCCCTGGAAGTCATGGCTAAAGGCTAATGCTTTCCCAGGACTGTGGAAGAATGTTGACCTAGTTCAAGACGTGGCATGCTGTCCGTGTGGTATTTGCTTTTCCTCTAGAGAAAAAGAGTTACTTAAGAATTTTTTCTTACACTTGTGTAGTATAAATAAATACTTTTGGATGCAGGAAGCTAACCTTTCTCTAACCCTTGAGAGTTGGTGTCCAAACTTGCTTAAGTTTGCTGGAGTAATCGGAAAGGCAAACAAGCTGATGGAGGAGCTTTATTCATTGATCTGTCTGCATTCCTGCCTAGCTCTGCATTTTAACTAATTATGTACTTTGGATCAGCAGATTTATACAGTTCACACTTCATTATCCAACAAGCACAGAATACTCTGTTTGTGATCTGAAGTAGGGGAGATCTTTCTGCAAAATCTGAGTTATTCCTGGATGGATCTTAAAGCTTTAAAATGCAGTGCAAGTTAATCAGTGAATATTTCTGCTAGCAACTTAAATAGTCCTTTGTTTGTAAGTTGGCATAGAAAGAGGGGATGGCAGATAGTGGGTTTGCATCTTCTGTCTTGGATCTGGTCTGACTGGCATACTGAGGAGCAATGAGCACTAGAGTGCTTTCACAGAATTGCAGAATCACAGAATCACTAGGCTGGAAAAGACCTTCAAGATCATCAAGTCCAACCCATGCCCTAAGGCCTCAACTAGACCATGGCCCCGAGTGCCACATCCCATCTTTCTTTAAACTCATCCAGGGATGGCGACTCCACCACCTCCCTGGGCAGACAATTCCAGTACCTGATCACTCTTTCCATAAAAAACTTTTTCCTAATATCCAACCTATGTTTCCCTTAGCACAGCTTGAGTCTGTGTCCTCTCATTCTGTCTGTTGCTGCCTGGAGAAAGAGACCAACCCCCAGCTGACCACAGCCACCCTTCAGGAAGTTGTAGAGAGTGATGAGGTCACCTCTGAGTCTCCTTTTCTCCAGGCTAAACACCCCCAGCTCCCTCAGCCGT